>VOPJ01007505.1:0-22442 GCA_014673585.1 Semibalanus balanoides
CGTCCTGACGCGACCGTCTCGCGACTCGGCATGCTGTTGTCTGATCGCATCTCAATGCTGCCAGTAGTCTGTCTGCGTCTGTCTCTCGTCTGCGTATAGTCTGCGTCTGTCTCTCGACTCTACGCCAGATATTTTTTTGCTAATATTTTCGAAGCTAGTCGTGACAGATTGAAGTTACCAAAAGNGGGAGTCTCCAGGTAGTATGAAACGGTAGCCTGGCAGTCATTAGAGCGATTTATGGGAGATTTATAACTATGCAAGTGCAAGAGATAGAGTCTCCTTTCATTATTTGCATAATTTATTTCATACAGACTTCCAGGGGCGTGTTCAGGCACAATAAAAAGGGGTGACTAACATAATGATTACGATATGCCAGCGATTACGACCGAATAGAAAGAAGTATATCTTGTAGATATATATGCACATATGTGGCAAGGGGAGGGTATGAAGTCATTTTTCGGCAGTGGTGCGCTCAGGAATCGAAGAAAAGTGGTAATATTACTGCAAGGAAACTTAGATTCTGTCGCCAATAATGACATAATAATCTGTAGTTTTGGGATGAAATACGCACCAGAGGATACTCTACGAACGATTATAGGATAATGGGTGACTCTAGGTAGGGTAAGAAGTTGGGTAACAAATGTGAATTGAAGTTGCAAGTGAAAAGTCACTGTTGACTAGTTAGCATTATACAAAACGGAAAATACTCCTAGCAAAGGGTCTTACTCTCCCCAAATTGAATCCTGGACACACCAATGATAAGGTTAAACATATAAACGGAACTATATGTGCTCAGTTACTGATTTATATTGTTTGGCAGCAACTTGCCTTTGGTTAATAATGGTTTTATTTGACCTCCCTTTTTCTTAACCTGGCACCGTCTATGAATAAAATAGGCTTAATAACTATTTTGGCTGATATCAAAATAACGCACCATTTAAATTATTTAAGAAAATCACTATTCATTTTTTCACCCCCATATTTAGTGACCTGCAAACGTCTATGATTTTTGAATTGACAAAAAATGCCGTCATATGTCAATTTGTATTTCAATCTCTATTGATCCCCATTACTTGCGTTAACATCAGTCAAAAGACCTTGCAGCTGTGTTGGATCAAAAATAACTCTAAAATTTTGCGTTTTTGCCCCTGTTACCCCCTATTCAATATTTTGGAAATTATTAACATCTGCAACTGGTCACAAATATTCGAAATTTCGATGAAAATACCATATTAACTATATTTTTCAACACAAAATGCGTATCCATCAATATCTTCGAACGCATTTGTAGGATGTCACGAGCACCATAGACAGAATAATACCTCCCCATTATATTACTCCCAGTGACGCCTATGATCTTCTGATACTCTGTTTATACTCGAAATAGGATGCACGAGGAAGATGCCTACATAATGTTTTTTTTTTCTAAATCCGTTTACAACTGAACCTGACAACACATTTTCCCAGAAAAAGTGCTTATGGCCACCCATATTACCATATGCCGAGCAATGTAAAAAGCATTAGCGCGTGGAGTGTAGTATTTTCCGCATTATGCACTGGCATACCCACTACATATGAATAATAATACCACACGGCCGGGAAATATTATTTGGACGAGTCCGACGAATATTCCGCCAAGACCCGAAGTCGAACGGAAATTTCAAGGCACGGACCAGGTCCCAAATAATTATTCCGGCCCAAGTGTGTATGATATTTACCAATATGCCGATAAATGACCAATATGAAGCCATAATCTTCCACCATGTTAGGTTTCAACCCACGCGTTGAAGTTGAATAAGAAAATGCATAAGAGTTTCATACAGTTCACTTTTTCTAAATCCTATACACCTTCCTCTTTTCTAAACCTTCTAGTTTCAGATTAATCACTTTTCACTCTTTATACATTTGCAGGAATATGGAAAACATTTCGGCCCGGGCAGAAAAGTTTCCCAGATCAAATTTAACATTGACTGAAAGATAATACCCCCTCAACGTGCTAACGTTTAAAGGATTATCTCGGCATATGTAATATATATTACCGCATGAGGCCTGTAAATAAATTTCGAGACCGAGTTACTTTTTTGATTTGTTGAACGAGGCCGAAGCCGAGGTCAAAAATCAAAGAAAGCCACAAAGCATCGAAAAATTTATTCCGCCGTAGTGGGGCATTATTTACCATATGTGTATGATTTTTACCATGCCATTTCAATTGTTTTTTTCATATTTTTCAATACTGTTTTAATTATAACTAGCGTCCTTACCAGATCAATACACCAATTTATTTTTATAGTTAAAGTTTGACTTCGATAAAATTGAAGAAGCTTGAGCAAAGATCGACAAGGCTTTCGAGAAAATCCAGTCAAATTTTATCAACACTTGTTCACCGCCTTAGCTACAACAAATGCCCTAGGCTTTTTCGTTTACCAAGTTTTACCACACCTCTCCGGTAATTATTTATATCCACGCATATGTAATAATTAAAGACCACACGGGCCGATAAAAATATATTTCTTTAGACCGAGTCCTTGTGGATTTTCCGCCCGAGACCGAAGATCGAGGGTGGAAAATCCTACAACGACCGAGGTCCTAAATAAATTATATCGGCCTAAGTGTGGTATTTCTTTGACCTCTGTTATGGAAACTGCGTTCAAAATTGTTTGGTAAAATGTAAATGCCCGGCGGGCCGAAAGCTTTGAACAATTGACTTAACATCGATTTTCTGAGAGCTGGAAAACCTTTTGCCATACGCTCGCGCTAATGCTAAAAACATACTGAGACATATGGCAAAAGACTTACTATAAACTCTGCTGTGTATGTAGATATTTGTGATCTCGGCGTTTTTCAAAATTACTGCACTCGCTTCGCTCGTGCAGTAATTAAAAAAAGACGCCTCGATCACAAACATCTACATACCAGCATCGTTCAGTAATGCTTAATACCGATTTATCCTTATGTGCACCGTTGGGTGGGTGATAAATTGAGGCGGGTTAATTCGGGCTCGCTCGTCCTTCGCCGTTTAAGGCGTCTTACTGGTATAATATTCATTACATTTTTTTTTCTGGAAATGGTTGAAATTCCTGGACTGGGAAGGGACGGCACATTTAAGCTATTTACAATGACATCTATATGATACCATAAATACTCGAAGGAATCACTGGGTATCACATTGACATAACGCATTCACACGCAACTCACACGCAACATACTTGGACAATAATTAGTCTTCTTTCTTACACACGTGAGTTTTAGTTTGTTTGAATGTTTGGCATGAGTGCTGCATAGGCTTTTCACCTAAAACCACGGTCTGCCGTAGTCTCAATCGGCGGTACTATCTGTGCCTGTGGTGTCAGCCCCGGCCCCGGTTGCTGTGACCAGCGGCTGGCTCAGGTCGGTGACGGTCGGTGGGCGGTGGCGGTTGATCCTCCCCCGCGCGGCGGTCGGCCGGCCGGCGGCGGCGGCGGCTGTATAAGACCAGCTCTGGTCGTCAGTCGGCACAGTACCGCACCGTCCGCTCCGCCGTCCAGCCATGGCGAGTCTGTCACGCACCTCTGCTCTGCTGCTGGCCACCGTGCTGGTCGGCCTCGAGGCCAGGCCCTACAAGGAGCAGCAGGTGAGCGCTCACTCAATCACACACGTCACACCCAGCTCATACATCTCACCTGGCTCCAGGGCCTCGGATAACATGTTAACTGGGGCAATTACCCCCCCAATCAACTATCATACTTATGCTGCTTGAAAGATTATTACTTATGTGTTCCCCAAAAATCCTTTGCCATACGAAACCTTATGTTCTCGAATTCTCGCCACCCTCTTCACCTAGTATAACATTCGTATTGTTTACCCTTTCGCAATACATTAGCGCATGTAACTACTAGTCATTACTTATGGGGAACCAGCGTGTAAGATTTTCTTGTTTCTTTTTTCCAAAAACATTCTTCACCAGTAATGACGCGATCTACTTGCCCAATTATTAAAAGTGTTCGCATATTTTCCATGAAATTGAGCAATTTGTGTGTAAGTTAAATAACAATATAACATCTTACAAGAACATCCAAACACACCAAAACCCACTATAACACTGTTATTCCAGCAGTTCGAAGAGTCATGGCTATCTCCTAACGTGTCCACCCTGCCATGACGTCAAACTGAACGAGTCTCCCGATTTCCATTCAATGGGTGAGCCTGGATCAGGATCGAGTGCTAATTTCTTCTGGTAGACTTGAAAGTGCGTCGAAGTCGCACTTCTGGCTCTATAAAGAAAACTCGCGTTCGACCGACGCGGCAACATACTTACATGGCATGGGTGTGGCGGTCGTCCTAGTGCGTGGCTAATCCTTGCATATCTTTTGGAGAGAATTGACCTATTAGTGAGCTGTAGAGGGCATTTTGACTATCAGTAGGGCCCAATTCGTCCTGCTCGCACCTAAGTTATTAACCATGTTTAAACGTTCAAGTTTATGCCGATTAAAACACCTATTGATAAAGGGAGCTTGATGGAACTGTCACGTGCCTGTGACGTTTCGCCATTCAGCTTTCTCCTACCCGGAACGGGTTTAACC
This sequence comes from Semibalanus balanoides, assembly GCA_014673585.1. Taxonomy (NCBI): domain Eukaryota; kingdom Metazoa; phylum Arthropoda; class Thecostraca; order Balanomorpha; family Balanidae; genus Semibalanus; species Semibalanus balanoides. The sequence goes on from VOPJ01007505.1 coordinate 4,560, forward strand.
CTAGTTCCTATGACTTTTGTTCCAGTACGATCTCTTGAGGGATAGTGATGGCGAAGTAACTTAAAAATAATCCATTCATCACCTAAGCTGTAACTGCACGCATAACCGCGTAGCATGTTAATGGGACTAGTGAGAAATTCACCCACAAAGAGGCTGCTGCTCGATCCCCTAACACAACACAAAAAATGACCAAATTTTGCCTCCTAGTGGGAGCAAAATTGGTAGATAACATACGATTGTACGGTTTATTAAGCATATAAAAGCGTCACCGAAGCATGTTTTCAAATTTAAACCAATAATACGCCGTTTACAGTTACCTAGCGTAGCTTTTAGATCTTGAGTACGGATACTCGCCCCTTGTCGCGTCGGTTCAAAATTGGAGTGAAGCACAGGTGTCGATTTATATACGTTTGGGGTTACCCTCGGTGCCTCCATATGTTGAGTTTGGCCCCAAAAAGATGCTTTCAGATCCCTTAATGTCTTCTGGCCAATGCATTGGCCATTGCCGTTGCAATGGCTGATCCAAGGGGGTCTAAAGGCGCCAAAGCCCACAAACCGCCTGAAATCGGGGAAAAATGACGCAAGCATAAGGTACTTCAAAAGTAATACAGGGATAATTAATACAATTATCCAAGAAACCTCAACGAAATAAAAATGAATAGAATCTTTCAATCATTTATAAATAAGAATCGAACCCCGATGGGTTTGTTTTATCATTTGATATTTTTGGGGGATTTCGCAGCCAGAACATTTTTTTGGCAGTTCTGGGTTTCTTGCCGTAGATCAGGCTTCTGACATATATACCGTGGTTTCAGCCACAGGTTCTAGGAACATACACTACCCAAAAAATGAATAACATCGCAAGACGAGACCGGGGAATATCGGCGAAGCAATATTCATCTTCTTCGTAAAGTTTTAGCTCTTTGTCTCTTCTATGGTGGCCCTCAGTCCCCCCAGGTTCCTTTGACCCCACTGCCATAATTCGATTGAATAACCCATTTCGCCGCATATCCGACGAATAAATTTTGGGCTGTGTGCCAGGATTTTGAGGACACGATCGATTATAATTGGAGGCTGGGTTGGGACGCCCCCTGTTTTTTCCTCAAGAATTGTCGGATTTTTTACTAGGTTCATCTCAGTTGAATCACCAGTTCACGTCAAATGCCACTATCTCCAAAGAAATTTATTGTTGAACCACAGCCACTGTGTTTGACTGAGTAAAGTGGCAATTTTTACTTGAATTCAGATGAGGTTTCTAACGGCATTTGTGGATTCGACCTATTTCTCATTTGAACCATTTTTGTTAGAAGCCTCCCCTTGCACGACTAAGCTTTCGCAGAGCCTGGGTTAAGAACTGCTTAAAAGCAAATTATCCCTGGTAAAGCCGCTTAGATCTCTTCATTCAGTAAAATGTTGCTAATATTTGACCATTTAGTTGTTACCTGATCAGCTATTGGGCGGTAGTCCCTTTTGCTGTCCGTTTTTGTACGGTTTCCCCAATCGATTTTCAAAAAATCGTCATCACAGGTTCGTTGATGGGCGTGTTTCTATTGAGGCATTTTATTTAGCTTCACTTATTTATATTTCTACTATTATTTTGTTTTACATAAGGTATTTTTGTTCATTTACCACACTAAAGCATGCATAATCGTACTATGCATGTTATTGTATAGGGGTACCAGGAGCATGTGCTAAAGCTAAGGGGAACGGGGTGCCATGCCCCCTCCCCGAGAAAACCAAGTTTACACTAGGATGAATGTGATTCTGCTTGATTGACCCGGACCCCCCTTTCGGTCAACAACATTTGGCTGAGGAGCAAATATGATTATACCATGACGTTGCCCTTCCCCCCTGATAAAAATTAAATGGCTACGTGGTTGCGCTAAACATATATCTTAAAACTTTTTTCTCGGAATTGCCCCCCCCCCCAGTGAAAATTCCTTAGCCGAGCCTGCCTGGCTCTACATCGACACCTAGCTCATTTATAACCACAGGTTCGTAGCAGGCATTTTCTAGAGGGGGGGGGGGCAGAGGACAAATCAAAATTTGGCTCCTCAGCCATTATGCCAGGCTGACCGAGGGGGAGGGTATGCCTGGTTTTCACCCAATCCCATTCTATCTGAGTGCATTTATTTTCTCAGGGGAGGCATGGCTCGGCCCCCACTTTTGGCTACGTCACTGATCATCACACCCAGCTCACATATCAAAACCAGCTCACATATTCACAACGCAGGCTCAACATATCACAACCAGCTCAATATCACAACCAGCTCACCACATCAGCAACCAGCTCACATATCTATGCGCAGCTGCACATATCACAACCAGCTCACTATATCACAAACCAGCTCACATATCCAACCACTCACATATCAACAAACAGCTCACATTATACAAAACCCAGCTCCACATATCCCACAACCAGCTCAGACATTATTTCACACCAGCTCACATATCACAACCAGCTCACATATTCACAACCAGTCACATATCACACCAGCTCACAAATCACAACCAGATTCAACATATCACAACACTCACATATTCCACACCAGCTACCACAAAATCGACAAAACCACGCGCACAAATTAACTACTAAACCAGTTCTCACATTATTCATCATACCAGTCTCATCATATCACAGAGCTCAAGGCTCACACTCTATCGAAACAAACAGGTCACAATATACAACAACCTAGTGCTCACCATATCACAACGCAGCTCAACATATCACAACCAGCTCAATATCACAACCAGCTCACATTATTCACAACCACTCACAGGATCCAATCAGCTCACATATCAACACCATGCTACATCATCACAATCCGGCTTCAACATATCACAACCAGCTTCACATAGTCGACAAACCAGCTCACATATCACAACCAGCTCACATATCACAACCAGCTCACATATCACAACCAGCTCACATACACCATCGGATCCAGGGAGAGGGTTGGCAGGGGCTTTAGCCCTCCATATAACCTGAAATCGGCGAAATTAGACACATTTTTCAATGCAGAAGGAAATCTTATTAACTTTTACAAAGCCATATTTGTTTTAAGCCGTTCAATAAGGTACACGGAAGCCAAATTCAATGAGTTTTCCAAATTTGTTGACACTTTTTAAATTTAACTCCCCAAATCCACGGTCTGGATCCACCAGTGCTCACATATTGCAACCAGCTCATACATCCTACACAGTTCACATATCACACACAGGTCACATATCATGCACAATTCACACCCAGAGCACGTAACCGCACACTGCACACACAGCTCAAACATAACACACACACCATGCGCAACACACAACACACACACATACATACACACACACACATATATATATATATACACACACGCACGCACAGCACACACACACATACACACACACACACACACACACACACACACAAGCACACACACACACACACACACACACACACACACACACACACAACAACAACACACCACAACACACCACCACACATATATATATATATATATATACACCTTACTATTTGCACAAAACACATCATACAAGGACAAACACACACCCACACCACCACACACCACACACACACGTTGACACAACACACACGCGTAAACACACACACACACAACACACGCCAAACGGCACACCGAGCACACATAATCACACCAACGCAGCACATACGGCCTTGCCACCAGTCTGCCAGGTTGCTGTGTGCGCATGTATGTATTCCGAAGGCACTGGCGGAGCTAAAAATAACTTGGAAACTATGGAGCTATCACTGAAAGCAGACACGTTGTCTGGAATTCGCGTTTCTGGGCAAGTTTTCTTTGATGATAGGTTGACAAGTAGTTCGTCAGAAAGGGGGTTGAAGTTGTCTCGATCCGAGTGGGAGGGATGGCCTTATTATCAGCCTATGCTGACAGAGTCGCCTCGTTTAGTGCCTCGTGTGACAGCGCCCCGGATTGGTGGCGTCCGTCTTTCCCCGATCAAATAAGTGTTGATACACTTTATCCTTGGTGAAATGTTTTCTATTATATCTTTTAGTTACAACTTGATATTTTGTCTGCGATTTCAAAGAAGGCGTGTAAAAATTTTGGCATTTAGCACGTATTTTGCGTAATTGGTTGCAGCTATCAAGTTATGAATTTAAAGAAAGTCTCTCGTCTGTCTTCTCTCCACAACCCAACTCTTTCCATATAACATATTCATTAATACGAAATGTTATGAGTTTTGACACATAGCATATTTGTCAATGTCTGGAGCACATTATAGCTAATGTGTCAAAACTTCCATATCTAATGAAATTTATTTTTGCAGATCGCTGACAATTATGTGTGTGGTATTATTGTGTTTCCATACATGCCCATCATCAAGCTGTCTCCATAACAAGTAAGATAATGTCTGGGATCTTGAAAATAGCACGACACAAATTTGTCTCAAACAGATAATACCGCCATTGCATGAATGAGCGGAATTTCAAACTACACGCACAGCGATGGTGCCTTTCATCGAATATGCATATATAGTGACGCTCGTGTGCGCATCGACTTCAGCGCGAAATATGCTATAATAAGGTGTGTAAGTCTGGGTTGTACCACGCATTAACCTGCAAATAGGGACTTCCATCTTAGGAAGACTTGGGTATCATATGAACGGCATACGAAGAACGTATCTGTAATGATAACCCGCAATAATAGAGGGTAAGCCATTCTATGTGGAGACTTCTGGGCTGTTTTATGGACTGTGGGATTTAACCCAAAAACGTATATGTAGGTAAAATGGATCGCAGTGCTCGACCAACGTGGTAATAACGTGGGTGTATCTAATCCCACTTATTACCATTATTGACATATCACTGAGGCTCTGCATCCCTATCTACACCTTCAACCTGGTAACCCTCACACGCCAGCGGAAGCATACCGAGAAAATTTTACAGCACCCTTAGGTTATATAATCGATCTGAAATGCTAGTTTCATATATTGTATGCGCTTATTGTGATTGTCTAGGCATGTATAAACTTTAAAATTATATTTGAAAACCACTATTTTGATCATTTTTTTAAGAAGATACAGAACTGGAAGTGGACGCCGCTATTGTTTTGTTCAAAATGTTGCCATACTTTACCTTTTCCGAAATGGTCCACTAACCGGTTAGTCCCGGCTCGCGGGTAGTATGTAACGAGTAGTCTACCCCAGACTCCAATGCACCAAAAATTGACCCTGAACAATTCCACCCAATGCGGGTCATCTCTGTTAACTATACATCTGGATAATAAGGGTAAACGGGCCCAGGGCCCTCCAAGACCCGTGACCACTTAAGCATTGAAGGGCCAACAGGATACATTGAAGCAACACCAGTCATAGTATCTTGTACAACAACTGTTCTGTTATTCTGTTCAACTGTTCCGTCACCAATTCTAAGCATCAAATGCCTTAAAACTTATAACGTGTGATCTAAACTGTCCCCTAAAGGTTCGTAGAGTAATGTTGTTATTCCTTGTTTATTTGGACAAGGAATGTGCTTATGCTATATTCACAACCCATGGTCCTAATGGCTTAACCCCTAAACTGTAAAGAGATGTTCCCAGTACAAGATGTATCCCTCTGTAGTGAGTATTATGGTTCCCTACCCTAAAAAAAACCTTTCTCGACCCCTTCTTTAGAATAAGCCGAAGCCAAAAGTGACGTCCAAAATGATAAGTGTTTTTTCTTTGGCGACCACAAAGGGATTATCCCCGAGCGCTCCCAACACTTTGAACGCCATAGGAACCCTTGGTTGGTGTAACTATAATAAATATGTCACACCGTGGACCGATAAAACTAATGTAAATTATAGGACACGACGAGTCATTTAGTCTTGTGGATTTTGCCCGCCCCCCACCCTGAGAGCCGAAGACTCTAGAACCGTGTTGGTACTTGGAGATAATCCGTAGTCATATCCGATATCGAGCAGAGTTCTCTAGAATTAGAATTATATTCCAGCTCATACACAGTGAGTCTTTGTGTATGCTATTTGTAGTCATATGTTTATCACCTCTGGTGTATGGGGAAACTCGTTCAATAATTAGTATTTCTCTTCGGGTGAAAATGCGATAAAAGTAGCCACCCGGCGCGGCCTCCGTGAGAAGCTTGAACAATTGACTTAACATCGATTTCTGAGAGCGGGAAAATCCTCATGGTTATGCATTAGCTCGCGGCTGGAATGCCTTAAAAACCATTACTGAGACATATTGACTAAGAACGTATAACGTGAAGAAATCCTGACTTGCGCAAATAAATTCGTTCCAACCAACCCCCATTTCCTGTAGTTACTCACGGTTGCCAGCAGGGACATTTAGTAAATGATTTTTGAGCGAGTGACCAAAGCGTTACTATTCAAAATGTGAATGTCGTTTTCTACATAGAGTTACTTGTAGTGAACCAGAGCACGCGCAACGTTGTAATGTGCCAACCGCGGATTCTCTTTTTACAGAGATATCCTTGTGCGATTTTTATTCGAGTTGTATGCGACCATGGAATGGAAACCAATTTATCACAAATTGCAGTGTTCACGAATTAAATACACTCACCACTGCTGAATGGTTTTTCAGCAGTAGCAGTTAAATTATGATGTGAAGATGATGGGGTATCTAACTAAAACATGGCAATATTTATTTTCAATAAAGGTCTAAAATAAGGAATCAAGCTTTCGTTTTACGACATTTTCAAGATTCAATTTCAACATTTTCAACATTTTCAAACAACAACAACAAACAACAAACAACAAACAACATTTTCAAGATTCATCATATATCTTGAAAATGTTGTAAAACGAAAGCTTGGTTCCTTATTTTAGACCTTTATTGAAAATAAATATTGCCATATTATTGATTATTTACATCATCATTTATTTCATAATCATGGCATCTCATACCATCTCATATATAAAAAGTTTTTCAGAGCAAGCCCAGTGTACTATACATCGGACACAATATGTTAAGATAATCACCTCTTTCGTAGCGAGATTCGCTGGTGCAGATGTGCTCTTGCTTGATCAGTTGTTAGATCGGTGAACAGTTGTTTGCCGCGCAGTTTTAATTTAGACGTGGGTCGATGAGGGGGGGGGCGTAGTGACCACATATTTGTCTGACGAACGTGGCACGACCCTGCTGGTTCTATTGGCAATAACTGGGATTATGACGCACTGCGTGTATATACAGTGTATATACACGCAGTGCGTCATGCACCCACCAGTGATTCCATTCAAGCAAGAGCGATTACATTATACCTCACTCGTCTCATCAACGCATGGCCAAAACTGCCAACCCAACCTTTGATAATGGTGAAAGGCAAATTGTCTTCAATGGAAAATTAATTAAAATTTTAATTGAAATAACCTTTATGAAGAAGGTATCATTTTTAAACATAGTTACAAGTCTTAGCACGGTAACGGTAAGGAGAACAAGGTATTTTCAAAATACGTGCTCCGCGTCACACTTGGACCATCGCCTTCATTAAAAACATATCATCCGTACTGCATTCTGATGAAATATTTGGTCATTAAAAAAGATAGCGGTACTACATAACAGTAGGTATTACAATACCACAACGTCTTTGATTAGACCAGTGATTCCCAGCTCTTCCAACACAATTACCCCTTTTCAGCAGTCAGATGAGAACATTACCCCACCCTTAAAAATTTATAACGTTTCATTTTTAAAAACGTTGCTTCCCAATGTGTTGGTTGCACCTGTTTACACACTTCCATTGGAGTGTGGCAACTCGCAATACAAGCAAACACTGAGAGCGCACATGTATTTATTCCATTTTCTTCACCAATTTATCAATTCTGGGCTTCGTTGCCGACAATGCGCACCGAAAAGTTGCATTGTTAGCCGAGGGCTGCATCAAAGCTGTCTTAGCGTGACATTTATGGTTCAACTTCACAGGGTCTTCGTTACCCCCGCAGAATGGCTCCGTTACCCCAAATGGGGTCATGACCCACCGTTTGGGAACCACTGGATGAGACGATGCATCACAAACACTGCCTTCATGCCGCGGGCCCGCGGTTTCAAGGGACTCTATTTTACGGAAGGTGTTTTGAAACTTGCCGTGGGATATACAGACAGAAGCAGACTCCCGAGGGCCGCTCAGTTTGATCGGTGCCAGCGCTGCCGGAAAGTTTTCACCCCGATAGCATCAGCCGACAGCATAGAGCAGCACGTTCTCGGCCTGTTTACGTCGTCAGCGTGCAGACAGCAGCCGTGCGAACTCCACTCCACTGGGGCCGCGATATCCGACAGCTGATCAGAGATATCACAGAGAGTTAGCTCACCACTCGCCAGGCAGGCTGGTTTGGTCTGGTGTGACATTACATCAGAGTAGGTCTTGGTGCGTCAGCTGCATAGGCCATTCAGCCAATGAGATGCTGGCTTAACAAACCTCATGGAAACGAGCAGATTACGCTTTGCATGGGCTCCGTTTCCATGGAGTGAAATTGAACAGTTGACGGATGACCTCTCGGCTGGTACGCTCGCCTGGAGGGGTCGGCCTGAAGTGGCGCATTCAGCCACAAATGGCCGTGCTGTGCTGACTTCACAGCACCAGCCGTACACATTGTCGACGTTCGTGTGATATGAATTCTGCTGGCCCCGCCGACAAACTAGCGGCCATCGCGTCAGCCGTCATATCGCACGTGCTGGCACCGGCCACCATATCACGTGCTGCCACATCACATGCCGGCAATCACATCAGCTACTCCTTCTGTCCGAGCCGAGCTCTCAGAAGGAACTCGTACCCCCACAGTGGTTTAGCTCATTGGAAAAACTGAGTTGCTCGATTGAAAGGGCGTGAAAGCGACCGTCCCAGATCTTGGCAGGCACGTAGCCAGGATTTGTATCAGGGAGAAGTCAGTAGAAGAATCAAATTTCGCTCCTCAGCCAAATGTTGTTGACCAGGGGGAGGGGGAAGGGTCGGATCACCAGCAAAATCGCATTTCATCCAGTGTAAATTGATTTGCTCAGGGGAGGGGCATGTCCACCTAGGCTACGTCCCAGGATCTTTGTAAGATCGAAGGAGCTGTATTTGGAAGCGGATGACACGTCAACCCAAATGACCTATAAAAAGGAAACTGTAAAACTTGTAGCACAATCATAACCGATGTTCTAAACTTGTCTACAGCGGTTGGCGGACCGGGGGATCGACTCGCTGGGCGGCGGACATCTGCTGCGAGGAGTTGACTCTCTCGGAGGAGGCCACCTCCTACGAGGCATTGACTCTCTCGGAGGAGGTCACCTTCTGCGAGGGATTGACTCTCTCGGAGGAGGTCACCTTCTGCGAGGAGTTGACCCTCTCGGAGGAGGTCACCTTCTACGCGGCATTGACTCACTGGGAGGAGGCCACCTCTTGCGAGGAATCGACTCGCTGGGAGGAGGACATCTTCTGCGAGGAATCGACTCTCTGGGTGGCGGCCACCTGCTGCGCGAGGTGGACCCCCAGGGAGGCCAGCATAAACTCACCAACACCCATGCGCAGCGTCTGATCGACTATTACAGTGAGTGGATATAGGTATTCAGTGATATATTGTAAGGAGTGTACAAATCATCTTTGCTCGACGTTTTCGCTGGATGCAGATATTCCGGGGCGATCGGCATTTCTGTATTGCATTATTGAAGTTTTAATCCTTCCCTCTGCGCTGATTGCTATGGCAGATGCATATAAAGATGGCCACCTTTTCTGACTCTGGACTCCGAAGTCTGTGAGTCATTTCTACATCAACGCGAGTTGTTTAATTTTGGGACCACTTGGGTAATGTACCTTAAAGTTTACTATAGTTTAAGTAAGCGCATAGTTTCTTTTATAAGTGCATTAGTGGATATGCTCAAATTGAACAATGAACAGCCTCTGGGCAAAATTAATATTATTTTGATTAGTTCCAAAGCACAGTGCACAGCAGTAGAGCGAGATGTACTACTTCAGGAAGTTGATGCTACGTTACAGCTACATTCAGCCCACCGTAAGATAGTGTGCAGATAGTAGTGAGTATTGTAATTAAATACTTCACATGACGCAAGTATATCATTCTTCTGCATTGTCAGACAATCTCCTGGTTGTGTGTGAAAATGTATTCGAGCAGTTTCACTCGACCGTTCATATAGAGGATTATTCATGGCTTCGAGTGGAAGATAATAATATCTTTTCCAAGTCATTCCGTTCGCCTTTGCAGTTGCAGAAGGCAAATGTGGCAGGTGTTTTGATCATGTGGCGGCTTAATTCACCTGTAAACTCTTCCTCACTTCATGTGCTTAAATAAATGTACATCGTAGATAAAACAATATTGCCTAAACATTTTTGGATCTGACACAATCCCAAACGTTTGCCTAATCTGGTTCAAGGACCAAACAATTTACGTGCTTTATAAACATTTACCTTTTAAGTTAACATTTACAGCTGGGCCTTGGGCTAGCCAACCAGAACAAGTGGCACTTGCAGCGTGTGCTCGGCAAATTCAGCTTCCCTAAACCACGATCTGTACTGATACGAGAGTCAACCGGTTCCAAGACCAGGTCTGCGGGCGGCTCTGCGCTCCAGAGCTCAGTGTATTGCCAGTGTTGTCCAGCGGCCTGTCTGATGACCGCTGTCTAGTGTCTAACCCCCCGGGTGTCGTCCCCGTCGAATGAAGTGGGCCCACTCTGGCCGAGGCTAGGACCGCTGCGCGCTGGTCGCAGGACCGTGTCCCGGTGTGCTGGGCGGACCCTGTCCCGGTGTGCTGGGCGGACCGTGTCCCGGTGTGCTGGGCGGACCCTGTCCTGGTGTGCTGGGCGGACCGTGTCCCGGTGTGCTAGGCGGACCGTGTCCCGGTGTGCTGGGCGGACCCTGTCCCGGTGTGCTGGGCGGACCGTGTCCCGGTGTGCTGGGCGGACCCTGTCCCGGTGTGCTGGGCGGACCGTGTCCCGGTGTGCTGGGCGGACCGTGTCCCGGTGTGCTGGGCGGACCCCGTGCCGGTGTGCTGGGCGGACCCTGTGCCGGTGTGCTGGGCGGACCCTGTGCCGGTGTGCTGCTGTCCTGGGTCAGCAGGGCTGCTGTCCTGGGGTCAGCAGGGCAGCTGTCCTGGGGTCAGCAGGGCTGCTGTCCTGGGGTCAGCAGGGCAGCTGTGCTGGGGTCAGCAGGGCTGCTGTCCTGGGTCAGCAGGGCTGCTGTCCTGGGTCAGCAGGGATGCTGTGCTGGGGTCAGCAGGGCAGCTGGCGACCAGCCAGCTGTGGCTAACAGCAGACGGCGCCGTGTCCCTGCCCCGCTGCGTGGCTCAGCTGATGGTCTGCAGGTCAGAGGACGGACATAATGAGGCGATCTGATAGTGCAGGCCAGCGCCGGCTGCGTCACAGATTACCGAGTGGCGGCCGGACTGGTGGCTGGTGGCCTGCTCAGGCTCCGGTCACGCCGCCAGTCACGTGACGAGACCAGCAGTCCCTCTCCAGTCACGTGACGAGACCAGCAGTCCCTCTCCAGACACGTGACGAGACCAGCAGTCCCTCTCCAGTCACGTGACGAGACCAGCAGTCCCTCTCCAGTCACGTGACGAGACCAGCAGTCCCTCTCCAGTCACGTGACGAGACCAGCAGTCCCTCTCCAGTCACGTGACGAGATCAGCAGTCCCTCTCCAGCAATCCTGGCTCTAACGCCCGGCCCTGATCCGATCTGAAAACTCACTCGCTTTGCAGTTTTGCAGCCCGCTTGGAATTTTCTCAGAGCCGGCCAAGGTCGGATTGGGCCGGCATCCAGGCTCTTCTCAGAGAGGTGGTTGATGCACAGAGCGGTCGTGACACCCGCTAGAACTTGATGTGCCGGCCGGCAGGGCCTGAAACTCCAGTCATGATCGACGCGTCAGTTGACGGTCAGTGGCCAAGTCAGCCACTTCACACAGCCAGCCCGGCGCCGCTCTACATATTGCCGGCGAAACTCCGACCATGTTTAGAGCTGCGCCTGACATGGAAATCCTTCCAGTGTGGGGCGACAGCCGTCAAGTGCCGGTGCCGCGGCGAGGACCCCGCCACCGATCGATCTGAGTGGGTGTCGCAAACGCATCACGTTTGTCGCCAGCGGCGCCGACAGGGCTGAGGTGTGCTCCCGTGGGCTGCTGCAGAGCGATCCGACCGGCCGGCGCCGCGGACACCACTGGCTGGGGTACGGTGTGGCGCGACAGGGCTGAGGTGTGCTCCCGTGGGCTGCTGCAGAGCGATCCGACCGGCCGGCGCCGCGGACACCACCGCTGGGATAAAGTTTTGATTGCAGCTGCACGTTAATGATCTCATTATTTGTGCCGGAACGGAGTCTACGTCGTCCAAGTGGATATGCAGGGAAAATTGTGGAGAGAAAGGGTGATGCTGACAAGTCGAAAACTGGAAAATGTAACGTTTACGATTTAAATGGTTTTGCTGAGTCTGGAAAATGGCGAATCGCAACAACGACTAGATGACCGCAATCGAAGCACAGGAAATATGTTGCGGGTGTTTGTGTTACACTTAGTTATTGAAGGCGTCAATAGCGATACATGGGCTATATTCTGAAGCATCGTGTTATGATGCGTAGAGTATGCATGACATTTTTGGTTTATTTTGTATAGTACATTCTCGCAGCAGTCGACTGAAGTGCAACGGGCATATTCTTATTTCAATGCCTGCTATTCTACTAACTGAACAGCACTCTCTGCTTAACAGCTTTAGTGGCATGTCGAAAACTGCACACCCCCTCAGTCTGGTACCGCACCAACTGCGCCATCCCGTGATTATGCAGGGGTTACATGCCGTGCGGCGACTGTACAATTACATACATATATAGACCGGCATGACGGCCAGCAATATGGGCCAGGACAACAGGCCACGGATATTCTGGGAACACGTGAGTCGATCAGAAAAAGCCCAGATGGAGTCACGTGAAATGTAACGCAAATCCTACCATTGTTAATGTTCTCACATCTGAGGGGACACGTATCTTTGTTAAATGGGATGGATCATGGTCTTGCTGCAATGTAAACAGCACGGCAGACTTCATGTAATACACATTGAGTGTTGCGAGATTTTAGCACTGCATGCGCACGACGATTCGGTGAGACGAACTCGCGCTTAACATTTAATGATAGAAAAACACGCCAAACGAGGAGTACCTACTGTGAATCAGATTATTGGAGGCTCATCCAGTTCTCGTTCTCGTCAAGTTCCCATCCAAACACTCACTGAAAATCGAGGAACGCTCGTTGCACACCACCTACAAGCATTAGGCCTGTTTACACCGCACTAAAGATATTCCGCGGAAAATTTTCCACGAAATTTCTTTCTACATTCTCGGCCGTAATTTCCCTAGACTTTGGGTACCGTTCTTCCGATCTACTTTCTTACGCGTGTCTGCTCGCGTGTCGTGTGCTGCGCCAATGCGACGAGATGAAATTACGGCCGAGAATGTAGAAATAAATTTCGTGGAAAATTTTCCGCGGAATATATTTAGTGCGATGTAAACAGGCCTATTCATAGCACACACCCAAAGATTTAACACCCAACAGTAATACAATCACTTCACAAGCGCTAGCCCGACTGTTACCGCCCGGGGTCTGGCCTCCTGATGCCTGCGTTCCCCCTGGATGCTCGGTGGGCTGTTGGCGCGGCCGACGTTACCTGTTTATTGGTTCAGTTATGTATTGTTTCATTTAATTATGTTGGAGAGGCGCTTTGATGTAAGCTTTTGCTTTTGGGCTAATCCGTAATTGTCTGTTGTAATTTATGCATCTTTTGTTAAACAAACTGAACTGAATTGAACTGAACTGAACTGAACTCGTTGGTGACGGCAGATAATCTTATGTTCTCAAATACTGGGTACAAATGAGTGTGGCTGTGACATGACTACCATCATCCACAGTCGCAAGTCCTGTGTGACATCCGTCAAAGCACTTAATCTAACACCACCTAAAGTAAAACGAAGCCTTCAGATGGTTGCATCGTACAAGGCCTTTGTCGTACCTACTCAGTACTTATACATTCACACTGAAAGTGATGCAAATTCTGTTTGGTTTTCGAATCGCCTACGCAGGCCCACACAACCATATCAATCAAAACAATATGCAGACATGATTTGAGACGTTTGCTACCGTGATGGCTGTTCATGTCTGTCAGTGGTTCTCTCCTACAGATTAGCGACGGCCTACGGTCGGCCACAGCTGGTATGTCCTCACATACCCTGCCGCCCGCAATCTGCTGGGTTTGTCTTCCTAGACAATGCCAGCTATCCCTCCGCGGAGGTTGCTCACCGTTAGGAGCTGTAATCTCAATGGAGTCATAGTGAAGGGTTAACGATCATCTAATAACAGGCAGCAAGGCCATCAAGCGGTCACACCGTCTGCAATACACCACGACACTCATATTACGCCACACATATTCTGCACATATCTGCACTGCTGTATTCGTGTGGAGGTGTTTGTTATCCCTCTAACTACTAGGTGTGTGCGCCTCTGTTTTCAGATAGCCACCCAGAGGCGTATGACCGCGAGGTGCGAGCCCTGGACCCGCTCGGCGGCATGTCGTTCGGAGCCGAGAAGCGACTCGACTCTCTCAGGTGAGCAGATGTGGCGCACTGTGTGCATTTAGCCGGGTAATGGAGCCTTCGCGCCGTTACATAATGGCGATTGAGCGGCTAAATCTGAAAAATAATAGGTGATTCGCCTGCTGATGACGCGATACCACGCGTCATCATACGTCCGCCTACATCTTTCCCAGTATCTCTGTATCACGGTATTGCCCAGTATCACGGTCACCTCATTACTGCGAAGAGCATTCAGACCTATAATTAATGCTAGATGATGTTAGCTTTGTATTATGGCTTACGTGTAATTACACACTTGGAACCACTGTTCTAGACTAAGACGAACAACATAATGTATACTTAAATAGCTATTCCTGTCCATAGATGGCACTAGTAGTCAACGCCTGACGTTATGCTGCACCGCATAGCTTGAAGCTAAGAATTCTGCGGTCTGAGCAGAAGAGGGGTAGGGAAGAGGGGATCCCGAGTCATTCTGATGGTCTGAAGGACCACTGACGTCATTCTGATGATCTGAAGGACCGCTGACGCTGATAACCACTGCAGCGTTTAGTGACGTCTCGCCTGCGTTGTACCCGCATGTTCACCTCCACGTCACGATATACGGCGGCTCGAGCCTCAGCTCAACACCCTGGTCAGTCGCCGTCTGGCGGCGGCCGCGGCCGTGTGTGGACTGCCGCCGGGTCACATCAGCTGTTCAATCAGTGGTTTCGGGCCATCCCGCGGCCCGTAAACGCCGCCAATTGATTAGTGCTCACGGCGCTTGGTGAAATTACCACTGCCGGACAGCGCCGCGGCCATGGCAAGCCGGCAACGCTGCAGCCAACGCTTTGCCCGCTGAAAACCGAGGCTTTGCGTCATTTCTAAGTCGTACGATATGTATTTTAAATACTTAAGTCCTTTAAAATACTATTATAAATACTAAATACTATTTTAAATTTGATTGTCGTTTTTTATCGGAAAACTCCAGTGTGTTTTTGTTTTAATTACAAACAGACCAAATATTTCGGTACATCTGCTGTACCTTCACAGGTCAACAAATGCAAAAAGCAACGACATCGACAACAAAAACCTAACTAAGCGAAACAATATGAAGACCACGTGATGATTGATCTAGATCTCTTTTAAGAGAATACCGTTAGCTTTGAGTGAAGACAGATCGAAAAGAGACGACTTAATACCATGACAGACAATAAATAGTAGAGAAACTAGCACAGTAGGATATGCAATGAAATGAATTAGCCAGGCTGATGGAAATTATTAGCCAGGCTCGAGAAAGAACACGTCGCCATATGGGGCTAAGAGTTTGCCTTTACCGTACGCCTTGATTTTAGTGATGGGGCTTTGCAAGTGAATTTCTATTGCCTCCCTAATAACGCGTCGAGGCCAGCCTTCCTTCACAGCTAAAGTGTTGGCTTTTGAAGGGTCCAAAAGGGCTTCTGACACTCCATCCAATGTTCGCCAGAGGCGATGTCTCTTTTTTTACCATCGTGTCAAGTGCAGCTACGTGCTTCCTTCAAGTCGGCGTTTTTTTTTGGTCGCCCGTTTCTCTCGATGTAGGCTGCCCGCACTCGCATGTCGTTTTGTTAAACTACCCCCTTTTGACTGTCCTTGGGTATGCTGTCTTTCACACGTTACTAGTCCTCTCTCTCAGAGGAGGTCTGGAGTTGGTTGGCCACTTTGATGTTGAGGGAGCTAGACACCTGCTGATTTTCTCACTGATGCCCTTGTGCTTATGGAAGAACTGACGTACGTTGACCTTCTGCTTGTTGGTTTGTTGCTGTTTCTTCTTTTGTTCTTGACATAGCTTTTGGCGAATAATTCTCCGGGTAACCAATTGTCTAAAAATATTTGTCGGAGATGCTTCTCTCGGCAGCTCTGCCTGCCTTGTCAACGCACAGCACTGTTGGCCCCTGTCGGTTAGGCCCCTTATGACACCACTCTTCGTGCTTGTTTCGCATGGTGTGAGTCATACTTCATGTTACACGTTTGAGCACGTCGGTTTTCGGTACACTTTTGAGGTCAGCTTGTTTCCTGATCTTGCCACTTCTACGTCCAGGAAGGGGAGTATGCCGTCCTGCTCGACCTCTACAGTAAACTGGATGCTGGGTGAACCCTTGTTTATATGCTAAGAAATCATCTAGCGCTGGACGACCATGTTGCCAGATGACGAACGTATCGTCGACATACCCGCCTCCAGTAGGTCGGCTTGAGAGGTGCAGTAGCCAGCAACCTCTCTTCTAAACGCTCCATACAGCCGTTGGCTAGAGCCACCGACAGGCTAGGCCCATGGGTGCTCCCTCCAACTGACCATAATCTGCTGTTGGAATTGAAAAAACCTAAATTTGAAGACATCAAGTATGAGTGACCTTATGCATGGTATTGATAGTTCACATCTTTCCACCAGGGTATCATCGTCCTGTAGCTTGGCACAGATAACATCGACGGCCTCCTCTACTGGAACTCTGGTAAAGAGCGAAAGTTACGTCAAACCTTACAAGTATGTCATGCTCAGCCAGTCTGAATAGACTTGATCTGTTCCACGAACCGAAGTCAGAGTTAGGCAAACAGTATACTCTGATTTCCTAAGGCTGGCGAAATTATTCGTGTTAAGTACGCTAGCTGTCTCGTATTGCCGGCGAGTCTAATTCATACTGGTTTAGGAACGCATAGGCACACCCACCTTGTGAATTTTTGGTAAGGCCGTAAATCTAATTGAGTTACGGTATGGCGAGGTGATAACCGTTGTGCCAGCTCTGACGACATGTGACCTTTTCCTTCATGCTCTTGATAAACGTCTCTCGTTTCTTCTCCTTAGCGCTGTAGGGTCTTTGTTCACTTGTCTATATGCTCTATCGGCTAACAGACTGGTCATCTTCTCCGAGTACTGTCCACTTGAGAGGACAACCACGGTATTGCCTTTGTCTGCTGGTAAAATCTTAACGTCTTTCCGGAGCTGCAGAGTTTTGAGAGCACGCCTTTCATCTTTAGTTAGGGTTGTCCGCTGGGCGTTTAGACGAACTTAAGTAATGTTAGCGATTTTTGACCTGGCGATATTTGCCTCGACAGGATTTTTCACACGCTTAAGGCCAGTCTCTACACCACATATGATCTCCTTCAATGCGATGTCTTCTGGTGCTGGACTAAAGCCTAGACCTTTCCCAAGAACTGCTTCCTCCTGGTCACTTAAAACCAGACCACTTAAGTTGAGAATCGGGTTTTTAATCGTTGTATGAACCAGCTTTTTTGAGCCCTTTTCTTCCAGAAGTTTTTGAAACTTGGCCCGATGCGTTTCTCTCCTTTTTCTGAATTCTCTCTGCT
>VOPJ01007506.1:0-22254 GCA_014673585.1 Semibalanus balanoides
CAGTGGAGTCTGGTACCCAGGGGAAGGGGTGCGGATGTAGTGAAGTCTTGTACCCAGGTGGATGGGTGTGGGTTCAGTGGATTCTGGTACCCAGAGGGATGGGTGCGTGTCTGTTACCCAGGGGGATGGGTGCGGGTCCAGTGGAGTCTGGTACCCAGGGGGAGGAGTGTGGGTCTGTTAACCAGGGGGAGGGTGCGGGTCCAGTGGAGTCTGGTACCCAGGGGGAGGAGTGTGGGTCTGTTAACCAGGGGGATGGGTGCGGGTCCAGTGGAGTCTGGTACCCAGGGGGAGGGGTGCGGATGCAGTGAAGTCTGGTACCCAGGGGAGGTTCAATTCACCACTGAGTAAAATGATGCAAATTTGGATGACAGTAGGTCACCCGTCATACTTCCTGCATCCGCTACTGTACACAAAATTACGAAATTTTGATGACAATGTCTAATTAAATATATTTCTTGATCGCAAAATTGCTTATATGTCACTATCTTTCAGGCTTTTATATTATATATCATGAACGAAATAGGCGAAACAAATCTCACGCATTTTATCACTCCTAGTGACACTTCTGATTTTCTGCGACTCTTACCATACCACGCATCGGATACACGAGACATTTACCTTTTGAACGGTGTGTGATGCTATACAACATGTTCACAGTTGAGCGAATCACGACATATTTTTCATGAAAATACTATTGGCCACCCATATTACCGAGTTATTCTAATGTGCGTTGGTCTGCCAGCTCTGGTCCCGACTCGCCAGGTGTCACTGGTCCCAGCCAGCCCTGGTCCCGACTCGTCAGGCGTCGCTGGTCCAGCAGCCCTAGGTTCCCGACTCGTCAGGCGTCGCTGGTCCAGCAGCCCTGGTCCCGACTCGCCAGGGGTCACTGGTCCCAGCAGCCCTGGTCCCGACTCGCCAGAGGTCACTGGTCTGCCAGCCCTGGTCTCGACTCGCCAGGGGTCGCTGGTCTGCCAGCCCTGGTCCCGACTCGCCAGGGGGCGTTGGTCCAGCAGCCCTGGTCCCGACTCGCCAGAGGTCGCTGGTCTGCAGCCCTGGTCTCGACTCGCCAGAGGTCGCTGGCTATGCCAGCCCTTGGTCCCCGACTCGCCAGGCAGGGGATAAGACGGTCCCCACCCACTGGTCCAGCGCCCCTGTCCCGACTCGCCCAAGAGTCGCTGGTCTGCCAGCCCTGGTCTCGACTCGCCAGGGTCGGCTGGTCTGCCCGCCCCTGTCCGACTCGGCCAGGGGGCGTTGGTCCAGCAGCCCCCTGGTCTCGACTCGCCAGGGCCGCTGGTCCAGCAGCCATGTCTCGACTCGCCAAGAGGTCGCTGGTCCGCAGCCCTGGTCTCGACCGCCAGGCCCCGCTGGTCCAGCAGCCCTGGTCTCGACTCGCCAGAGGTCGCTGGTCCAGCAGCCCTGGTCCCGACTCGTCAGGGGTCGCTGGTCCAGCAGCCCTGGTCTCGACTCGCCAGGCGTCGCTGGTCCAGCAGCCCTGGTCCCGACTCGCCAGAGGTTGCTGGTCTGCCAGCCCTGGTCCCGACTCGCCAGAGGTCGCTGGTCCACAAGCCTGGTCCCGACTCGGGTCAGGGGTCGCTGTCCAGCAGCCCTGGTCCGACTCGTCAGAGATCGCTGGTCTTGCCAGCCCTGGTCCCCGACTCCGTCAGGATTTCGCTGGTCTTGCCAGCCTGGTCCCGACTCGCCAAAGAGGCCGTGTCCAGCCAGCCCTGGTCCCGACTCGTCAGGGGTCGCTGGTCCAGCAGCCCCTGGTCCCGAATCGACAGAGGTCGCTGTCTGCAGCCCTGGTCGCCGACTCGCCAGGGTCGCTGGTCCAGCCAGCCCTGGTTCCGACTCGCCAGACGGCCGCTGTCCACCAGCCCTGGTCTCGACTCGACAAGGGGTCGCTGGTCCAGCAGCCCTGGTCCCGACTCGCCAGAAGGCCACTGGTCCAGCAGCCCTGGTCTCGACTCGCCAGGGGTCGCTGGTCCAGCAGCCCTGGTCCCGACTCGCCAGGGTCGCTGTTCCGGAAGCCCAGATCCCAGGTCGCCAGTCTAGCAGTTCCTGAGGCTGGCGGCCCGTGCCGTCTCCAGGAACTCGCCGCCGCCACTGGTGTAATGACACCTGAGAGGACGGGCGATGAATTGCGCCAGTTTCGGCGATGGCCGTCGGCCGGACGCCGCCCTCCCTCTCCGTACCGCGCTAAGGCGGAACGACGCAATCAGGAGGCGCAGATTTCATCCCAGCCGCCTGGGCAGTGGGCACTGACACCAGATACAGACAGGGACGGTAGCGGTGGCAGACACAGTGTACCAGGCGTCCGTCAGGGACGTGGAAGGGATGGTCGTTAGTGGAGATACAGAAGGGGATGGACCGATCAGGGATTGTGGAGGAACGCCGTGAGATAAGAGATGAACTGTATGTGTGCATTTTACATTCCGCTTTTTACATTTTATAGCGTTTTGTTTTTGTTTCATTTCATTTTCTATTCAAATTAGTTAATCGTGCATGAAGAATGTGGTGGAATCGCATCATCACCAATTATTTTCGAGCTTGAGTGTTACTGTTATGTAAAGCATACACTATACAAATACATGTCATATAAGATCATCCCTACAACTGTCAAAGGAAAAGAAGAAGAAGAATAAAAAAAACATTATGAAGTCTTCCTTGTTACTGTACTTTGTCTTTTGATCAAATGCAATCTTCTAACACGGTAATAGAACGGAGCCTAGCACTTCGTGACAGCGATCTCCCTGGACAGGTGTTCATATCAGCAACGCTACTTTGTCTATTATATAATCGAAACGTCCACCAATTTCAGTGAAATCTCAGCTAACGCTGCTAATATTGAATTATGTCGTCTCTTATTTACCAAGCATCATAAGTAGAGCGTGGCGCTCGCTATCATCCCGGATTAATGCATCCATGGCTGCTTCTGCGCAGGGCAGGTATGTGCGCCATATAGACGGCTTTTCAGCGCGCCGCTCGCGCCATTCGCTCGGATGCTCTGCGCCGGGTTTGTTAATCTGCCGGCGACGGCAATTACCTGGCGGTGGACGGCAGCGGCGCAGAAAACCTGAAAGACTGGCAATCATATCTGGACCGGTTTCCATGGTTTCGCTGTGTATCTGTGAACACAACACAATCTCGGCACTGCCAGTCAGCCATGGCAACGCATTCGAAACACATCGGTAGGATCAATACGGCTGGTCTCTCTTCCTTGTGCACACCGTCAATGATCTGCTGCCAAATCAGTCTGTTCGCTTTGCTTCCATGATCAACTTGCCGGCAACAGGGGTGGATTATGATATGTACGAATGCCATAATTCTATATTGACAGATATATGTGTCAAGGAAAGGTGTTTCAACTTAAGAAGCTGCATTTAAATTAGTCACAGAAATTAGTATAATTGGAGTTTTTGGCATGCATTGAGAGCGAATACCAATTATTTTAAGACGGAGTAATTTGAAAGACTCTTGAACACCAGATGCATTTATGTGTTGAAACGTTGTTCTGGAGTTCTTGAGGATCATTCATTGTTCTACACATCACTACCCAACGTGGACAACTGGAGAGACCTAGATCCGCTTTGTTCTTTTTTTAAATAATAAAAATAATTGAAATGTTCGGATTGTTCTTGATTGTATAATGGGGTTGTGTAATACAGTGGGCACGTATTACGTTTTTGCTTTTGAAACACAATTGAAATCTCGATAATATGAGTGTGTGGGGGGGTCTTTGTTAGTGCAGTACTCTCTCATGGAAGATGCATTTTGCGTTAAATTTGTGTATGCATACCACGCATGATGAAGAAACAAAATTTGGTAGGAACCAAAGCCTTCTTGAGTTATGGTGGCATTGCGAATTCGGTCAAAACTCCAATAAATAAAATGCATGTTCCATCAATCAACTATACATCCATCTTTTGGGTGTCGGTATTTGAAAACGATGGTCAGGAAGAGCTGACTCGATGAAAAAACGAGCACCTAATTTTCTTAAGCGTAGGACGTTACGTGTGAGACGTAAGTGTATAACTGAAGTTACTTCATGGCAATAAGTTTCACAATGCTCATCCCATCTCATTGGCGACACTGCAAGGCGCTCTAAAAGAGCCATGGCTGAGCCTTGATGCAGCAGAATAGTATGTCATACGGGTGGTATTCGTGACAAGCCAGCATCGAAGTGAGTTCAAAATAACAAGGAGATATGATCAAAAGGAGAATGGTGGCGCTTGAGCACTTGGCTGCAATGAACAGTAAAACTGCGTGAATATGCTGTTAAATTAATATGTTTTACACTTCTCAATATTTAATTTGCGCCTTATTAAATTAAGTTTAAATTGTAAATTAAGTTAACATGCAGACTAGTGATGTTGATCGGATTCAAAGGTTTTGGACGTCGGAAAATAGTCCAATTCCGATTTGGACTTCGGTCGGTCTGCCACAGATATTTTGGAAACTTTTCGGTCAAGGCATATAGATTACAGTTCACGCCAATTTCCCTACCTATACCTCGTGGCAGGTCTTCCACACTTAAAACCAGGCAGTTAATTGGATAATCATTTGATGTTTTATAACAAAGTGTGGTATGCATTTTGTATTAAATGGAAAATTGAATTGAAAGAATGATGGATGGTAATTGTGGTAAATGGTATGTATAGATTCTGTAAAATTTGACTATTTTGGGACTATTGGACTTATCAGACAATTTTCGGTCAACATTGTCAGAGTCGATAGAACTTCGGATCGGACATGATTTTGAAAATTTCCGAATCCTTCACTACACCACTAATGCATATTGTAGGCATACAAATAACAGAACAATAAGAAGACAAAGAGATCATTTTGGAGAAGTAATACCGAAATCAGTTAGAACGTGGATAATCGGATTTCGTTCGGATATTCCGGGCAGACGTCCTTCTTATGAGGCTCTGATTCTGGTCACTTGTTGTACGTTTGTTACTTCTGCAGAAGACATGTTAAATGGCCGAACTTTGCAGCTGTCTTTCGCCTAATTCGTAGACACTAAACAAAATGCCATTCGTTTACTGGAATTATCACCACTCATCTTACTTCGATATCCACCAAATTACAAAGATGATGTACGAGCATGTACGTCTGGTCATGAATACATGACACCAATGCATTGAACTCCATTTGAGAAAAAAGAACAAGCCATTACCACCATCACCTCCGTTGGCAAACCTTCCAACATTGCACAATACGCGTCACTCGATTGAGCAGAGCACCGACCAGCCTCAGCCCGCCGCCGTTCCACGCGGCACAGCCTCACCCCGCCACCGTTCCGCGCGGCACAGCCTCAGCCCGCCGCCGTTCCACGCGGCACAGCCTCAGCCCGCCGCCGTTCCGCGCGGACGAGCCTCGCGTACCGCCGCCACCGCTTCCGCGCGCACAGCCTCACCCCGCCACCGTTCCGCGCGCCAGCCTCAACCCCGCGCACCGTATCCCGCGCGGCACAGCCCTCAACCCCGCCCACCGTACCGCGCGGCACAGCCTGTTTCACCCCGCCGCCGTTCCACGCGGCACAGCCTCACCCCGCCACCGTTCCGCGCGGCACAGCCTCAGCCCGCCGCCGTTCCACGCGGCACAGCCTCAGCCCGCCGCCGTTCCGCGCGGCAACAGCCTCACCACACGCCACCGTTCCGCGCGGCTCACAGCCTCACCCGCCAACGGTTCCACGCGCACAAGCCTCACCCCGCCACCGTTCCGCGGCGGCACAGCCTTTCACCCCCGCCACCGTTCCGCGCGGCAAGCTCACCCCCCACGCTCCGCGCGGCACCCTTGTTGCCATAATTCGAACAACTAGCTTTAAAGCATACCAGCGCCCCCTGCCGGCACGGCCAGCCGCTGGCGGCAGCTTTACCGTTTGTCAATATGACTGGGCAAGGGAGGCCTGCCTGCCGTTGTCATATGACTGGAGGAGGCCACTGCTGTCGGTTGTCATAATCATGGGAGGGAGGCCACTGCTGCCGTTGTTCATATGACTGGGCAGGGAGGCCACTGGCTTGCGTTCGTCAATCACTGGGAAGGAGGCCCCTGCTGCCGTGTCATATCTGGAGCGGAGGCCACTGCTGCGTGTCATATAATGGGCAGGGAGGCCACTGCTGCCGTTGTCATATCGATGGCCAGGGAGGCCGCTGATACCGTGTGTCATATGACTGGGCAGGAGGCCATGCTGCGTGGTCATACTGACTGGCAGGGAGGACACTGCTGCCGTTGTCGATATGACTGGGCAGGGAGGCCAACTGCTACCGTTGTCATACTGAACTTGGGCAGGAGGCCAACTGCTGCGTTGTATATGACCTGGGCAGGGAGGCCACTGCTGCCGTTGTCAATATGAATGGGCAGGGAGGGCCGCTGGCTGCCGTTGATATGCACTGGGCAGGGAGGCCACTGTGCGTTGGCATTTCAACTGGCAGGGAGGCCACTGGCTGCCGTTGGCAAAATATGACTGGGCAGGGAGGCCAACTGTGCCGTTGTCATATGATGGGCAGGGGGCCACTGCTGCCGTTGTCATATTGAACTGGGCAGGGTAGGCCACTGTCTCGCGTTGTCATATCACTGGGAAGGGAGGCCACTGCTTGCGTTGTCATATGACTGGGCAGGGAAGGCCACTGCTGCCGTTGTCATATCACTGGGAAGGAGGCAATACTGCTGCGTTTGGTCCATATGACTGGGCAGGGACCACTGCTGCGTGTCATATGAATGGGGAGGAGGCCACTGCTGGTTGTCATATGCTGGGCAGGGAGGGGCCGTTGATAACCGTTGTCTATGATGGGCGGGAGGCCACTGCTGCCGTTGTTCAATGACTGGGAGGAGGCACTGCTAGCCGTTGTCAGTATGTACTGGGCAGGGAGGCCCAACTGCTGCCGTTGTCATATGAATGGGCAGGGAGGCCGCTGATACCGTTGTCATATGACTGGGCAGGGAGGCCGCTGATACCGTTGCCATATCACTGGGAAGGGAGGCCACTGCTGCCGTTGTCATATCACTGGGCGGAGAGGCCACTGCTGCCGTTGTCATATGACTGGGCAGGGAGGCCACTGCTGCCGTTGTCATATGACTGGGCGGAGAGGTATGCTGCCTGTGTCCATAGACTGGGCCAGGGAGTTTGCCACTGCTGCCGTTGTATATGATGTGGCTGGGCAGGGAGGCGCT
Organism: Semibalanus balanoides; assembly: GCA_014673585.1. NCBI lineage: Eukaryota > Metazoa > Arthropoda > Thecostraca > Balanomorpha > Balanidae > Semibalanus > Semibalanus balanoides. The sequence goes on from VOPJ01007506.1 coordinate 7,177, forward strand.
GATACCGTTGTCCATATGACTGGGCAGGGAGGCCACTGCTGCCGTTGTCATATACGGGCAGGGATGGCACTGTGCCGTTGTCATATGATGGGCAGGGAGGCCACTGCTGCCGTTGTCATATGAACTGGGCAGGGAGACCGCTGATACGTGTTGTCATAATGACTTGGGCAGCGGAGGCCACTGCTGCGTTGGTATATCACTGGGCAGGGAGGGCCACTGCTGCCGTTTGTCATCTGCACTGGGCAGGGAGGCCGCTGATACGTTGCATATGACTGGCAGGGGGGCACTGCTGCGGTTGTCAATATGACTGGGGCAGGGAGCCACATGCTGCCGTGGTTGTATGACTGGGTAGGGAGGTCGCTGCTACTGCTGTGTCCCCCGCGGCGTGGAACTGCACCACGATACGAACCAAACAAACAGTCCGTCGATATCGACACCACTGGCGATGTCACGGGGGAGTCATATACGTGTCGGTGGACCCTTCACCAGCTGAACGCACTGATATACGAGCCGGACAGAACGAAATGCCCAGGCGCGCTTCCTTTCTCGTGGGCTTTGTTTCTATAGACACGCTCGTACTAACATTATTATTGGCCATTGTCTTAGCACGCACCCTGGAGAGAGGGGGGGTGCGAAATCCGCCCACCCCTACGGTTTTCGAGGATAGCGGAAAAACGGCGGCGCTGCGCGCCGCCGTTTTTGCATACCTGTTTTTAAATCAACTACCCACTTTATGCACAATTCTTGAACTCAAGTCATTTCAGGTCAGGTCACCAAACAAGGCCACGTGATGACCCCAACTTAACAAATGTTTGCGGTCGTACCAGTCACAGTTTTTGACCAATCGGTTTCAAACTTATAAGATTTCATGAAGTTATAGATACTTTAAATTCATTTGTCTCAGGTTTGGTACATCGGTGCCCCATGGACGGGCCAATTTCGTGACCTTATTTTAGGTCAATGAGGGAAATATTCAACTGCAAACTATTTCGACGATATGCATACTATCAGTCCAATTTTCTTTCAGATCATGTTATCATGGGATATTGTCGATAATCCCGGTGCATTTGCGTTCAGTAACCCCTTCAGCGTCAGTTGAGGTCATTTGAAGTCACCAACACTTTTTTGTCCACAACTTTCGACAGAATGAAGCTGGATCAGTGAAACTATCCAAAATGTGTTTGTCTCGACGAAACACGTCTCCCAATATGCAGAATGGCCTACTTGGGTGACCACTTGACCTTGGCCTGAGGTCATATTTCTCAGTTGACCTAACTTGGTCAACATGAATATGGTTTGAAGCGCCTTGACGTGACAAAAAATGACGGCGTCAAACGTAAGTTTGACTTTTTCATGATAAGGTAAAAAGCTATTGGCAAAAACAAAAACATTGTTTTGCAAAAATAGCCTTTTAGACCTTTGATGACCTCTGGGGCATAAACTATTGACCTTATTAGTTAAAATTTATGAACACAATGCCGATTGCATATTTTGTTTGTTCCTTGTTTGTTTGTTCCATTGTTTCTGATATATTTTGGGGTTTCAGGAGCAATGTCCTAAATTTGGAAAGTATAACATTTGATGACCTCTGGTGACCTCAACATTGATCTGGCCTAAAAAACCTATGCTTTCGATGGATCTTGTTTTGAGCTATATATCGCCGTTTAACGCTTATCGCTACGTTACGTGTTTTTTAGATCTCGGAGGCAGGGGAGAAATCCGCCCCCACCCTCCAGGGCGTGTAATTATCAGATGTCCTCCAGGGCGCGTGTTAGGGTTGATTCAATTTGTTGGAGTTGAAAATACCTCAGCTCTACCAAGTTAGTTCAGTTGGATAGGAGTGATACTATTGGCTGCAAACAAATATTGCAGAATGTTGGCATCGTAAAGCTGTACGCTCATGCACATATTTGTTTAATTTACTGTCATTTTTTGCGATTTTGTAATACAGCTCTTTGTGTCCGTGCTGGCGACAGTTCGTTGATTAAGTTGAAATAGTATACATACAAAGCAGGCATACATATCTTGCAAGCACTTCCGAAGAATGTAAAAGCAGATTGGCAAATCTATAATGACAGACCACAACAGTTCTATTCAGATAGAGGATTATTTCCCTGGAGAAAGCAGCCTCTGCAGAAAAGCTAAAAGGTAGGCACAATATATCACTAATTCAACTGGACTCGTGATTTTCAGCATGTTTAGGCAATTGATCCAAACGCAGTAGAGGAACATCACAAGCCTTGCAAAGTGTAGCTCAAAGGCTTCCTTCAGAACTTATCAAGGGCTGAGGAGCAACTGCGACTCTGAGTTTCTCTTTTCAACTTGGAGCGCAAATGTTCGCACATTCAAACTGGCAGTGGGCCTGCAATCGGGATTCACTTTGAAATGTGAATCTTCTCAAGGCGCTTTCGAAAATATATGAAAAGGAGCACTCGGCAAGGAAAAAAGGAACTGGTTTCTGTTAAACCTAAAGCTAAATTTCGGCTATCATCCTACATATTGATACTCTGCCAAAGAAGCACAGCTTAACACGCACACCACCGGGGGTTCGCACCAACCACGAAAACTCTGAGGGGGGTTGATTTCAGCCCCCCTCTCTAGATATCGGGGGTCACCTGAGTTGAATTCGTAGAGGTCAACATAAATGTAACATAGGGCTTTGCATTTTTCACAAGAGTGATGGATCTGGTGAACACTGGTCAAATCAAGTCATTTCATATCATTTATGTGCGTGTTTTTATTTGTTCCCATTGGCTTATAATGGGTAGGTCAGGAAATCAACCTGACCTTAGGTCACCGATATAACAATATACATAAAAATCGTAGGAACTAAGCCCCTGATGACATCCTGTGAGTTTCGATCGTTCGGTCAATCATTTTGGCTGTAGCATGACCCCAAAATTTTGGAAGGAGGGGGGGGGGTCACTTGACTACCGCGCCGCCGTTTTCCACTTCATGAAAACCGTAGGGAAGCAGAAATCACCCCACCCCCACCAGGGCGCGTGTTAAGATGCAATGCTCCAAGCTTAACTTACGGTGTTTCACAGTCCATAGACAAATTGCAGTTGTTAACAGTGAGGACTGAATCGACGATGTTCTTTAACATTACAATTTTATGAACATTGAAACAACAATAAACTTAAGCTCTGCGTAGCAGGAAGTATGTACATTAAATACAAGGAAACAACCACAGACACATTATTCTTATCAGTGGCGCAACCAGGAGGAAGGGATGAATGGGGTCAGCTGAAATTCCCTCCCCGAAATTAATGGAGGTGACCCGCTCTAAGGGCTGTTTACTACTTTGGTATGGGCGCACTCTATCAGGGGTTTGCTCCTACAGGTTCTCGGTAAGGGGCTCGCTGTTGAAGGGACCCACTCTGAGAACTGCCTCGGTAGGAGCCCGCTTATGATGAGAGCTTCCTCGGTATGGGGGCCGTTATGGTGAGAGCTGCCTCGTAGGCCCGCTATAGTGAGAGCTTGCCTCGGTAGGGGCGCGCTATGATGAAGAGCTTCCTCGGTATGGGCCCGTTAATGGTGAGAGCTGCCTCGGTAGGGGCCCGCTATGGTGAGAGCTGCCTCGGTAGGGGCCCGCTATGGTGAGAGCTGCCTCGGTAGGGGCCCGCTCTGGTGAGAGCTTCCTCGGTAGGGGCCCGCTATGGTGAGAGCTGTTAGCTGCATTGGCTGTGGCCCAGCCAGGCAGCTAATTGCTCCTTGGGTAGGGGGCAGGGACCCGCCCTGACAGCTGTCTGGTTCTTTGGTAGGGGTTCATCTGGCAGCTGTGTGCTACGAGCCTGGCCTGGTAGCTGATTGCGCTGTTTTTTCTTTCTTTCAAAGAACCGCTCTGATTGCTGTCTCCTTCCTCGGTCGGGAGCTGCCCCAGTAGCTGTACGCTATGCGACCTCTCTGGTAGTAGGAGGATTCGGTCGTTAGCAGGGCACTCGGCCGTCCTGCAATAGTTCTCAGTCGGTGAAATATAATGAACTTAAAAATAGGGCCTATTATTCATGGGGCTCTGAACCAGGGGAACCAGTAACCGGGGCTTTGACCCCTGACATGATATCATGGTTGCGCCACTGACTTTTATTGTTGCTGCCTATGTCTTTTTGTATCCCAATTGAAAGTTACGAGCGTAATGAATGGGTGTGCTTCTTTACGTCTTACTACAGCATCAATTGCGTCTAACTATTTGTTCCAGTTTTCTAATCAGGCAAATAATGTAAAGGAGGCATCGCTCTCGAGCCAGGTCGAGCGGTGGCGGTCTAGAGTCGCAGCCTCCGGCCGAGATTTGTTATTCTCTGGTAACCACGGCAGCCGAGCTGATGTTACCATGGTAACGTGATAAACATCTGTTCTCGTGTGCGCTTTACTGCGGAATATGTGCGCCAGAGCCGACCAGAGCGTGTCCATTAATGGACCAGAAGCCGACAGATGTTTTCACCTGGCTAGCTTTCCATTGGCGGCTGCCAGGTCGGCTGGGGCTTTCAGGCGCAGCTGGTAAGAAATCTGACGATGCAGCTTTCAGATACGACTGACAAGGAATTTGTAAATGATATATCGATATTAGTAATATAGCCAGGAAACGAGTAGCGGAAAGTATTATATAATCTGTGGAGCACACAAACGATATGATAGGGTGAAAATGTCACACTGCTTTTGTTGTTGTAAAAGTGTAGGTACGTTGAGATATATCATAAAGCATACACATTTGTATCACAAGCATAGAAGTAGCACAACTATTCATTAACTATAACTTGAACTGCGAGCTACGAGTATTGCTGTCCACCCACTTTATGACGATTTTTCATGAATGTAGTTGTTGCTACCTTACGTATTAAATAAACAAAAACATAACGCTGTTAAGGCAGATATAAATACTGTATGATATTGAACTCATAAACTATTCACACAATCAATGCAAGTGTGTCAGAGAATCGACGACCGAGAGTCGGGAGGGATGAAAGGGTTTCACAAATACTTCTCATCATCGTGATAGTCAGCCTATTCACTTTCACTTCTTCAATAAATAGCGAAATTGCACTTGTTTAAATTTCATTTTTCTTTATTCAATGGAAGCGATACAAGAATATCATGGAAGGATTATCTAAGCCTTACCTTCAATTCAAATTGCCGATCCACCCCATGAATGGTTTCGTTAGCACATGCACTGGAGAGAGGAGAGAGGTAACACTAACGCACACTGGAGGAAGGGAGGTACTTTTGTGCCCCCTAAGATCCCCGAAAGCATGAGAGTAGAACCATCGAACTCACAGGGTAGCTAGGTGCTATGATGACTTACATTTACTGAAATTTAGGTCACGTAATATTATTATCTTCAAGGTCAAAGGAGGTCATAAATGTCAAATATGGCCAAATGTCACCCCACATGTCACCATTTCGGAAATTTGACCTCTGTGACATCACAGGTCACCAAGCAGGGCGTTCAAGGTTGCGTTCGGGGACGAACATTGGCATTGGATACTAAATGTCATTCGAATCATCCCTATCCGACAGTTGGTTCCGAAAATATCACTTCGCCCACCCCGATTCTGACCGCCATCTTGGACAAAAAAACATCCGTGTATAACTCAAATGTACTGATCGATTTTAATTTTGTTGGCGGCAGACAATCAGCTGTTGTGTTGGCGCACAAAAGTCACTGTCCTGCTCCGCTTCGTGTTTGAGCTATTCACGAAAAACATGCGGATAGACAAAAGTGACCCTCCCCACACACACTCCTCCAGTGCGCGTGTTGACCCAGCCCTAGCACATACTGTACCGCAACGTTAGCATCTTCCCGAATCAGCCTATAGATGACTCTGCCTACCAGACATGTTCCATTCCCCCAGGCGTTTTGGCCTTTAAATGAGTATTGTGGCGACGGATGATATGCTATAGGCACTTCCGCACATTGGCAAACATTGCTCGTGCTTAATTTTGCCATGTGCAAGTTTTTTCGTCAATCGAAGTATCAGAAACAACCGCGAAAAATGCCCCAAAGATCCTTCGGATCATGGATCCGAGGTGCAGGGATCCAAAGTGGATCTCAGGCTATTTTCGACCGTTTTTTTGATAGCCAAACAAACCAAACAGGCTCAGGCAATGAGAGGATCCGGACGCTAAGAAGTTACAACGCATGTTAGTGCTGTGTTACCTGTTATCGTGTCAGAATCTGATTCCAAATTTTGAGGCTTCTGTGATCCGAGCACATGTCGCTGCCTACACGGCACCTGATGCATATTGTACCGCAATGCTCATATGTTCCCGAACTAGCCCATAGATGGCTCTGCCTACATAGCGCCTGATGCATACTGTACCGCAATGCTCATATGTTCCCGAACTAGCCCATAGATGGCTCTGCCTACATGGCGCATGATGCATACTGTACCGCAACGCTCATATGTTCCCGAACTAGCTCATAGATGGCTCTGTCTACACGGCACCTGATACATACTGTACCGCAATGCTCATATGTTCCCGAACTAGCCATGTTCCCGAACAAGCACATAGATGGCTCTGCCTACATGGTGCCTGATATACTAGCTGTTTTCACGATGTATGATCCAGGGCTGAAAAAATGGTTTCGTGGTTGTCGTCGAAATTAAAACTGGGGTTGGTGGTTGTCCTGCGATATGCATATGCATAGTAAAATGTGGTGCAACTGTGTCATTATACATCCTAGTGGCGCCATCAATTCTTGTTGAACTTTTCTTCCTATTTCAGTAATCAGCAGTAGGTTACTAGTACTACCAAAATAAAAAGTGGTATTAAAACAATCAACGACCTTACTTCTATGGACGTAAATGCCACGAAATAAATACGTAAATTAACCAAATGTAGGGAATAGTGTCAAATAAAAACTTTGGGGGCCTATTTTTGGTCCCAAGCCTGTTCTCAAGATAAACAAAGCATACACAAATATAATAGTACTGACGCCGAATATAGACGGTGTTGCTACACGATCTCAAAGCAGCATGAAAAGGGAGTTTAAATGCATGATGTCTGACGACCGCGCCGTAACGAGACTAAACGGGATGTTTCATATGGTGCACACTGCACAGTGCGCACCATATGAAACATGGGCATTAAGTGAATCACACACAGAGCAAAAAATGCAATGTCAATTATCTTCGTTTATTGTCGGGATCAGCATCCGCAACCAGGGAGATGCCAACTAGAGATGCAACAATTTTCAAAAAAAGGGACCGGACCGCACGCACACCGTAACATAAAATGAGTTGCACCTGGCAATCCAAGCCCGGCCACATGTGGCTGCACACCGCCAGCCCCGCAACAGCAATCTGCTATGTTTCATTTATTGTAGCATTAGGCAATATTTTAACCCGAACTTGTGCTGAGCCCGGCATGGACCCGGCAGCCTGAGTTTCCAGACACGGCTTCAGTCCCGCCGGATGGACCGACGGCCGGCTCCGTGGTCCCTGAAATGTGTATCTCTAGACTACCAACCTCCCCCGGTGGTATAAATGGACTCGCTATTCGCGGCCTGGGGACAGGGAAGGGGGCACGAAGGAATGCTGTTGAATGACCATTAGTGGACATTGTGAGGGACCGGGGATGGTCAGAAAAATGCAAGGATTTGTCACGGAAGGAGGACGCGTTTCTAAGATAGTACTATGCCAGAAAAAAGTATACTGAAATATACCAGATTCAGCATGGCTTAGACAACACGACACCAATTGGTATGCGCGGTAATGTCATTGGTCCCGTGTATAAGGGTCGGCCGGCAGTGGGTCGTGCCCGACCGTCCGGACGACAGCCGCGTTGTCTCGACGATACAGTAATCTAGTATACTAGTGTAATAGTACACCTAAACAATATGGTTTATGTTACTGCGTGAGGATTGGAATGTAGACCACACGCAAGTGCTAACATGAAAGGCGTATTTTTTAGAACGAAGTCATGCGAGATAGTAGAGATGAAACAAAACATATCTTAGCACTCAAGATATAGCTTGTTAAACCAGTAGTATAAGGTTGATTGAGCAAGAGTAGACAATTCATTATTTTTGACTCGATAACCTCAGCAGGACACCGAATGTGTCGTCGAAAATTCCATGTCTTTGGTTGCCGGTGAGGACGACAAAAACGACAACGATATTTTTCAGCTCTGGAATGTACCCCCATAATATCTCCGGAACAATGCAGCTAGAAACAAAATAAAAAATCAATCACGCAGCCATTGGAAATTTTTTGCAATCGACATCATAAACCTCAAATTGACATCAGGTCCATAGTTTAGGCCTCTAAAGGTCATAAAAGTAAAAAATGCGTTTTTGGGGGCAAAGACATTACGTCAGCGTGTTTTTCTCTCAAGGCCCTTTATCATTACCGTTTCACCGATGGACTATTTTGCGCATTTTTTTTATATTTTGAAAAATGCTTAAAATGTGTTAGTATGCAACGTATTTAGTATACTTATCCATTTCTTAAACTATACACTTTGCAATGGCGAATTTTTTGTCTTGAAATGTCCCCCAGAATTTCGTAATATGCGGTGAGAATATAGTATGTTACAAAATTGTGGTTTGGCGGTAATTAGCAATATCATTATTCATATGCTAGTTGTGATGCCAGATCTCCACCTACTGAAACTTTTCAAAAGATTCAAAAACATTAATATCTCGGGCACTCTATTGGTCGCCAACTCATAATGGACTCGGCCAGCAATGACCAGCGAATCATTTCTTGCGCATCATTGCGCCATGCGAAGGCAGACCTGTGATCCATGACGCTGCCAGATTGAGTACTAGTATGGCGGTATGCTTAACTGAACGAATGTACTCTAAGATACGCATAATGTTTCTTTAGAAACGGCTAATTTTGTATCATAATCTTGTAATGAGCTCATTTCATGTTTCCATAACTCTTGAATAATTGTAACATCGCCTAAATCAGTAATGTATTTCTTGGAATATATAATATACTAAAACTTGCATACTAAGGCAGTTTAAATATCTTTAAATGTTTTAAAACATTTCGAGCCAAATAATCCATCGTTAAAAATGGCTAATTTGATACTTTTACCATGTAAGGTAATTTTGTAATGACCTCAGATCAAGGTCAAGTGGTGACCCAAGTAGGTCATGTTGCATATAAGAGACATGTCTCGACAAGACAAACACATTGATGAAAGTTTCACTTATCTATCTTCATTATGTCGATAGCTATTGACGAAAAAGTGTTGGTGATATCCGATGACCTCAGATGACCCCATATGGGTCACTGAACAAAACCTGCACTTGGATCATAAATAATATCCTATGATAACAATATCCAGAAAGAATTGGATTAATATCCTTGAAATTGAAAGCATTTGAATGTGTATCCGTTGACTTGTAATGTGGAGGTCACAAAATTGACCCGACCTCAGGTCACCGATATCAAAAATCCGAGAACAACATTTTGTAGACACTTATGGCTTCATGCAATCCTATCCACCGTTTTTCGTAATGATAAAACCGCAGGAGGGGGAGGGGTGACGGTGTTCAAACACCCTCCAGTGGTGCGCGGGTTAATAGATCCGTAAAAAGCTGAAATATTTTTCGCCTCTAAAACAACCGTTCATGGGCCTGAATAATTGAAGAAAAAAATCACATAACATGTCAAAAGGAAAGTGGTTTCCCAGCTAACAATTTGACGTTGTCGCTACGTTGTGACAGGGTTGTAACACAATTACACAACGTTGTGATAGTGCAATTTCGTAGACTCCCAGGAACGTTGTCACAACGTTACCTTGCAACGCTCACAAAACGTTGAAACAACGTTGCTACAACGTTACTTTTGACAGCATACTAACGTGACTTACGTGGGTTCGATCATTATCTTAGTAGATGTGAATATGCTCAATTTAGATAATTGTCCCACATTGCGAGCTTGTTTCTTCCCAAGTTACTTGAACAAAGTTATGACATCGTGAGATACAACGTTGCTGTACGTTTAACAGCGACGTTTATACAACTTTTTCTTCACAACATTCACGACGTTGTCGCAACGTTGTTAAAACGCACAATTCAATCTTGATTTTTCATAACGTTGTTACAACGGTATCTGTTACCTGGGTTTACGTTCATCCCGTTGGCTTCATATTAGTTCTTTACCTGCTTACGAGCAACAATGTTTGATGACAATTTTCATCTGAGTTGATGTTACTATTGCAAGACATATTTACCAGGTTATGTAACAAAAGGGCGTCATGCAATGCATTCATCGAAGTTAATGTCATAGATAGCGTGATTGAACGGTCTCATGCAGTGTGCAAAGTCACCTTACCAGCCAATACTCTGCATATGCAGGCGCCAGTGTTCTCTGTGTCGGCGAGTACTCACCTGGAAGAAGGAAGACAAACATGATGATTAATATAACAAATCATAAAAGCCACACATAATACGATACATTACGAAAAACGGAAATGTGTTTGAGGGAATACATCAATTAAAATAAATAACATGCGTCTGCGTGTGACGTTAAGAAAAGCCAATCATTCTCTTGACTGGATAATGTCGCCTGACGAACGGGACGGAACTGAAGTCGAACAACAGTAAGGGCACCGACAGCGAGCTGCCAAACTGTCGGAAAATATGTGATAAGTTGCGCTGCAGGTGCCTTCACCTAAATAGCACTGCGGTATCTTCAACGCGCCATTCCAGCAGCGACCAGGCCGTCCATCGCCAAGTTTCCGCCGGCAGACCGTAATATACGACACGATTTATTAGGCGCGAATCGAGTTAGTAGGCCAATATGGTCACGAATTTCCTTGTCTCTTGCACACCGACTATTATGCAGCCTCATTACAAGATCAGCAGTCTAGCGATCATTTTTTAAAGACATGCGATGTTGAGGCACATTTTGTTTTTACTCAAAGTCGGTGTAACTTAAAGGGATAGTGCCACCTTCAGAGATTTCAAAAAGCAGCTTAAATGAATGCTGGGAATTAATCGTCTATATGTTCTTGCTCAAACTTGCTCTAAAGCAATGCACCGGCAAAGCATTTTCTATTTTTTATGACTCCAAAATCTTAGTCCCGATTGTGCACAGCACTCAATTCATAACGGGCCGCTCTTGATGGTCCATGGCGTACTTGGGGGCATGGACTAGTTCTTAGATACTTGCCACTCGATGTCGTTGCGTATAGCTGATGCGCTGTGTTCATTAATAATTATTTCATGGTTAACTGTATCGTTTGTATCACTTGCTTTACGAATGATGGAAAGCAAAATCCATGATTCAATTTGTTTTCCTCCGATTCAGCTTTCCGCTATGATTCGGGAGATACAGGATGTTTCATAAAGAATGGCAATTTTAAAATCGTTATTATATTGATACAAAACGGTTTAGTTACACATTTCAAACACCCCTACACATCAGAACACTGGGACATTTTCATTTATGTACTTGGTTTGTCTCTATTTAATAAAACGGCTTCAGGACAGCTCCCTGAAGTTCGATACAGTTCTTGGGTCTTCCGCGAAGATAGCGCACGGTCTGGAGCACTTCTCCACAGTCCATGGAGTCAGCAAACTCCTGCACTGTTGCCTTCAGCCCGTCTAAGGTTGTTGGTGGTGCCCTCCTCAGCTTTGACAGGGCCACAGTCCAAAATCGACCAAATAGCGTATTAATCCGAAAATGGCGTGAACATGTAAAAATCCGTAACCAAACAGACCAAATGGCGTATTTATCCATTGAGCCCAGTGAGGTGAACCTGACATATTCCACCCTCAAACGGCTATGACCAAGGCTATGACGACAAAAATTGCATGAAACTTGTTAAATATTCAAATGTTTAGCACATTTCAACCATACTTGAAAGATTGCCATTTGGTCAGTTTTGGTCTTTGACACTGGCAGAGCTGAGGAGGGCACCACCAACAACCCTGGACTCGTCAGCTAAGGGAAACAAGTACAGGAGTTTGCTGACTCCATGGACTGAGCGGAAGAAGAGCTCCAGGCCGTGCGCACTCCGCGGAAGACACAAGAATGTAATCAACTTCAGGGAGCTGTCTTGGAGCCGGCTTTTATTCAATGAACCAAACTCAAGTAATAAATGCAAAATGTCAAGTATTCAGATGATGTAATGTTTTGTTTATATGTGTAAATAAACCGCTTATATGAATATACATAACGGGTTTAAAAAATTGCCATTGCTTTATGAAACACCTTAGACTGCGGGGAATGGGGCCGATGGAGGGGCCTGGGGTTTTAGTCTTCATCAGCATGGTGGTACAGGTTGCTGAAGTTTTCGAAACTCACTCGCCGGTTTGTATTAACCCAATAGACTCCCCGCCCAACGCCATAATCTGAATTTCAGCCGTGACGTTGAATCTTGAAAACGTCCTATCTATGTTAGAGGGTATGTTCACTTAATGTCAATTACCTTTATTATCAGCCCAAAGTCGAGCCTCAAATATTCTTGCTATTCTGGCTGTTTAATTATTAAAAGAAGCTAAGATTATTGGCAATATAATAAACTGTATACGCTTTTTATTTTTTAAGTTGACTGACGGAATGCTGATGTTTGTTTGCAATGCTCAAAATAAAAATATAGTCCGCAAAGAAGTGATTCAACATAGTGCGGAGGTGATTCCAATTTTACGAATTATTGCCCCAATCATTGGAGGTGCTAAAGTATTTTTTTTATCTAACCGGGTCAGCTTCGGGAATGCGGTAACTTTGCAGGTTTAATCGAACACACTTAATCTACCGATACACACCAAAAACTCTATATCGGCCCGCGAGGTGGCACTCTCCCTTTAATACATGAGAATCTATGTGACTCAAAAAAGAACATTGACAAGGATGGTATATAACCAAAAAAACTTGCCTTAAAAATATAGTCTGGGAACTGTAACAAGCTGGCAAAAGTCCGATGAAAATAATAACTTCACTTCCTCTATTGGAACAAAGTACCAGCACAGCTGAAGCATAAAGCTCACTTTCTCATCAATCACACGGATAATGCTAATTATGAAATAAAATTGGATCCGGTTTATAGACGAATTTAGTAGGGGGCTTGGGAAATAAGTTCAAGATAGCTAGTTTTGTCTTCTAAAGTGCCTCCCGTGCATTTGCTGCGTTCCCCTACTGATGATAGACCTCTCCCGGATTTGCTGTGCCTTTCACAGAGAAGACCTTTTCTTCAGCCATTACAAATTAACTATTCAACGAAACATTTAATGCTTAATCCACAAGTTAAACTATTTGAAGTGATATCGATGACTACATAAAACTCTATTGCCAACAATACAGGCCAATCAGAGAATGTTAACTCAGACATATATATAGGTATACCTTCACCATTTTGTAATGATATCCGAAACACTTTTGTCTCAGTATAAAATATGCAGTGCCAAAGCAGCTGCAGGAGCGATACCAAGCGTGTTTCAGAACTCTCAGTCTCGCTTTAATGCACTCCCAAAAGTTTTTAATGCAAAACAAACACAGCCCACTTTTGAGAGAGCAAAAGTTTTAAGCCTGCCAGGTGCCAAAAAACATCAGATCATAAGATGTGGGTAAATCGTTCACAGACTCTATTTCGGGGCAAAAAACAACTCACAATAAACAGAGAAACGTCAAGAAACTTATCAATGCTTACAAGTTTGGATGACTGCATTTGTTGATCAGCACTGGTTTTCAGTTAAGGTAAAAACACGCCAAAACAAGAATGAGCCAGAGGTACAAACTGATCATTGATTTAAAGGTTAAAACTATTTCGTGCAGCTATTTGGCTCTTGATAAAGAAGTCATCAAGCAACAATACATGAAATATAACTGAATGTGCTGTGTATATTATCGTGTAACCGTCAGAACTGATACATTTGATTGAACTTCCCAGTGGGTTCTTGAGCCCGTTGGAGATAAATTTAAATATGTAAATTAATAGATAAATGTATGTATAATCATGTGTAAGTCAATACCTGTAACATCGCTGATAGCTCTATCAATTGTCTACAACTACGTCAAAGACTAATGCGTAGATTAGGTAAATGAACGCACTTTCAATGTACTATTATATTCTACGAGAAGTCATCATTTCGTGCAGGCAAGCTGCTTTGTGAGTAAATGGAGACACAGTTTTGGAACATCATACGCAATTACTTAAACAGATATATTTCTGAAGTTAGAGGACTCACGAGCCAAAATCTATTGCAAAAACACAAAAATAATCCGGGAGACGGACCGATCATTTTGTTGGGAGAACACAATGACTGGAACGCAAAAAAACGTAGGTGCGATAGATGTTCAAACAGAAGAGTTCACTAGATTCCAATCCAGCAGTAGAATTTGAGATGTTTATGTGATCTGAAACCATATAAGAGCTCATCATCAATGCTTTGTTCACGGAGGTTGACTAACACTTGAAAAAGGGCAAGGCATTGAGCAACTCTGACGCTCCTGCAGTATGAGTGGTAATGCTGTTGACGGTAGATTGCTGACAAATTGAATGTCTTTATTCTAACTGCGAGAGTACGATGACTGATAATTTTGGCTTGCTGAACAATCAGTTGCATGTTAGATATCAGACTAACTACGAATGAAACACAGAACATTCAACAGATATGATGTAAAGGCAGACCACCTTGCATTAATTGACATGAGCATTGAGCAGTCCATATATATATATATATATATATATATATATATATATATATATATATATATATATTTATTTAAACACATAAGCACTCACACACGAGCGCAGGTGCATACGCCAAGCAAACATGTTCTCGTCACAACAAAAGAACAGAACACTTTACAGGGTTCAACCACTCAAGTTTCATTGTTTCAACCTAGCTTTTAGCGATGCTCTACAATCTACATGCAACAGTTGCTCGAGGGCGCATTATGCAAATGCTTGCTTTTATGTTACTGAAAGCCTTTAATTTACCATTTCCCTTCATCTAGGAGCTGAAAAATGATAGAAATTGCCACACAAAAGAAGCTCTTAGATTGTTGGCACGGTACATACACCACGGGTAATCAGCTGGATGGAAAGGGGAAAAGATGGAATATGAAGTTGTAAGAGAGAGCGAGAGCGAGAGCGAGAGAGCGAGAGCGAGAGCGA
>VOPJ01007507.1:0-14309 GCA_014673585.1 Semibalanus balanoides
CATGGGTGGAGAGGCCAGGCCGACAGCCAGGCCACGCTCCCAATGTCTCCCACCGATCAGCTGTCTGATGCCTATTGACGGAGGCCGGCCGACCGGATCAGCCGATTGAACCAATCACTGGCCAGTCTGCGGCAGACACTGGCGCGGGAGTACTGTCTGCGGCAGACACTGACGCGGGAGCACTGTCTGCGGCAGACACTGGCACGGGAGCACTGTCTGCAGGAGACAGCCGTCTGACATAACCATCGCATCCGGGGTGCCGCCCTGCCGCCGAGCGACCGCCGCCCTCAACCGCCGGCCACCGCCCACACCCGCCGGCCGCCGCCCACACCCGCTGGTCACCGCCCTCATTCAAACTCGCCAGCCGCCGCCCTCACTCACAGTCACCGCCGCCGAGCGGCCACCGCCCTCAGATACCAGTTTGCGCCGCAGCGGAACGGTCGTAAAGGTCAGATTTGGGTTTGTCAGGAATATTCCCGGAATCGCAACGTTAAAATTTATATCAATTCCATTTGTTATACCAATCTGGTTGTAATGTTATAGTCTTGAATTGCAACTCTAGTCTCTTGTCGATGTCAGGGGGTGATAAATATGACACATCGTGTTAATCAAAGTACGCTAAAGAAACTGTACGCTTTAGGGACAATTGCATTCATAACCGAGCGACAGTGGCGCACGCAGGGAGGGGCGGGGGGTCAAATGTGTCAGCTGACCCCGCCCCGAAATTTCCGCGGGCCCGCATAAAAATAACCCGTATAATAAACAGAGCCGTGTCCATACCTGGCAGGGGCCCGGTCTTGGCGAAGTCTGATCGACGCAAAGGCCCGTTGCTGGCAAATGCGTGGCATGGACATGGGGCCTGGGATCAGGACGAGGGACCGGTCCTTGCATATTCTTGATAAGGGCCCTTTCTGGTAGGTGCCCGGTCTTGGTCAGGTCCGATCGAGGCAGGGTGGTGCGGGACTTCAACATAGCCCAATGCCCATGTTGAAGTCTCAGGCCTTCCGAGCCCTCCCCCCCCCCCTCCAGCCCTACCGAGGGCCTTAGAGGGCCCCTGAGGCTGGCTGAGGGCACCTCGAATCCTCGGTCATTTTGTCGGTCAAAACGCCCCTGGCTTCACCACGCCGCTATGTTACTGCCGCCGAGCGTGCTCGCCGCCGCACGCTTTGGAAGGCCGCCAGACGTCTCCCCCTGTCTCCCCCTCCTTGTCTCCCGCTCCTGCGGCCACGTGTGCGCAGACGTCGGCGATGAGACTGAGCGATGAGCACCGGACAGACGGAACAGAACGGCCGGCGGCGAGATCAAACGGCGCCGGCCGGACGCCCACCGGCCGTGACGCAATGGCTGATTAGGAGACGCCCGCCTGGAGGCTGAGGAGACTATACCGAGCAGTGAATTAGAGGGCCTCCCATGGCTGGCAGTCCTACAAAAACCGGTGTTTTCTGGTTTGTTTGGATGACAGCAGCCACTGCGGTGGCGGAGCATTGGGGTGTGTTGATAGGTCTGAAATGGGCTCATATCACGAGTACTGAGTGGAACAGACAGACCACACTGTGACCACCGCTGACCTCGAGAAATAAACAGGCCGATAAGACCAACAGACTACTGTGGTCTGGTTAGCATTACACGTAGGAGCTATTTTGGTTGGTATTTGACAGTACTCAGGCTGTTCATACAAACTGAATGCATCTCTTAGAAATGATTGGCTGTCACAGTTTTTGAAGCAGAGCCTCCTATGCGTCTCACGCGTCACACTCGTCTCGTCTCGTCATCGCGGCGAGGCCCTACACCACAGAGAAGCTTCAGATTACAGATTAGAGCCGTGCGAAACCCGCAAAGGCCTGCAATACAGACTGGGGCTCGTGACGCCCCGGCCCCGGTTAGTCACCCGATCGACCTGGGACGCGCCCCCGGCTGCCGTTACCCGAGTTGCTTCCTGAGAAGCCGCACTGTGCCGGTGGCCTCTTCCGGCGCACCGGGCAGGCTGGGCAAAATAGAGCAACAAAAGACTTGTTGGCAAAATATAGTATGTTCAAAATGATATATATATTATAAATACACACCATATATACTAATATTATATATATATATAATATATATATATATATATATATTATATATATATATATTATATATATACTGTATAATATATATTTGTATTATTTATACATATAAAATATATATATATATATTTATACATATTTATATATATTGCTTTATTTTATAATATATATATATATATATATATATATTATATATACATATATAATATATATAGAGCTCGGCCTCAGCTCAGTGTTCCTCACCTGTAGGGGTTCTGCAGCTCCTCGGTGACAAAGTTGAGGAAGTTCCAGCCAGCGTAGGCGAACAGACCGGAGTAGAGAGCCAGGGCCGTGCCACCGACCGTCACTCGCCGTCCGAAAGCGGTGGACGGCCTGCAGGTACAGGTCATGACCTGGCCAACAGCAGAGGGGCGGCACCGGTCAGACAAACGGCAAACATGGAACATAGTATGATAGACAATGTTATCGAGTCTGAAATATTGTGTGGATCAGAGTGACACAGTGTGGCTGTGCGGCTCTTCCTGTCTTGACAGGAAAGGGCACGTCCGACTTCTGGTCCGACATATTTCAGTTTGCCATTGCCCACAGATCTCTGGTCATGGTTTATATCACTGGTGCTGATCGTATACCTCTGCACAATCACTGTTTCATTTATCTCCGCCTGCCGTGACTCGCTGTCCGACTGCACCGCCGCCGCCAGCTCCGCTCCCAGCTCTGTCGTGACAAGGGCCACTCGCTGCCTGGTGTACCTCGCGCCTGGTGTACCTCGCTGCGTGGTGTACCTCGCGCCTGGTGTACCTCGCGCCTGGTGTACCTCGCGCCTGGTGTACCTCGCTGCACTGCCGCGCCGCCGCCCTCAGCTCTGTCGTGACAAGGGCCACTCGCTGCCTGGTGTACCTCGCGCCTGGTGTACCTCGCGCCTGGTGTACCTCGCTGCACCGCCGCGCCGCCGCCCTCAGCTCTGTCGTGACAAGGGCCGCTCGCTGCCTGGTGTACCTCGCGCAGATTTCCATTGGACCAAGGCCACGCTTCAAAACTGCAACTTCTCCAAATGAAGTTACCGATCGCGAAACAAGTATAACTGCACCAGATGCTGATTTGAGAATCAGTCGTGATACAAGTTCAATTACGACAACCAGATCCGTCATACTTCGCTGAACAATAAACAGCGCTTTAATATTTAGACATGCAAATTGAATAACTGAAAACTGAAGGTCAAAACTTGAAATTGATAAAATCTTAATTAAGCAGGCATGTTCATAGACAAGTTCTGTCTCAGAAATAGAGTGCTGACATTTTTTGTGCTTCCTGTACGGTCAATAAAAGCAAAACAAAGGTATTTAACAAATATGACGTGATGTGTTACTTATGCTTAGAAAATCACAAGTAAGTTAAATATAAAGATATTGCTTTAATAATTGTATTTTAAAAGCAAAACAAAGGTATTTAACAAATATGACGTGATGTGTTACTTATGCTTAGAAAACCACAAGTAAGATAAATATAAAGATATTGCTTTAATAATTGTATTTTGATAGTATCCATATGTTGATTCATCGACATATTATAGGTACCTGTTTTTAATTTTTTGAAAACTTGTGATTTTAAGGGCATTTTTCTCCAAACCAAAAACTTTATGATGTCTTAAACAGTTTAACTAGTTTCTGACTCATGGACTCATCGGACACTTTTCGGTCAACATTGTCATATTAGATGGGACTTAAAATCGAACATCCATTTGGAATTTCTTTCGAATTTAACACACCACTAGTAGCGACTAACCCCAACAGTGGCCATAAAGGACTCGGCAGCGGTCAACAGCTCTAGGTAGCAGCCAATTGCTGCTAGCAGTGAGCCCCCGGAGCAGTGGCGGCACGTCCTGACCGGCAGCGGTCAATAGAGCTCTAGGTAGCAGCCAATAGCTGCTTAGTGAGCCCCAGGAAGCAGTGGCGGCACGTCCAGACGGACGTCGGGTCAGGTAATCAACAGCGCCAGCTGTTTGGTTGATGCGACCCTCATAGCGGCCGCACATCGGACTCGGTAATTCAATCTGCTCCGATGGTGGTTCATCCGCGGTCTACCCGCAGCGCCTCGGCTGCAGGTACACTGTATAGGTATGGCCTATGGGTGTACAGTAATCGAAGCCGGCCGAGCTGCCCAGCTGCGTGAGACAGACAGCTTGCGGTGAAGCCCTCCTGCACGGCAGCAGGCAATCGGGACATTGGAT
The DNA here is from genome assembly GCA_014673585.1 of Semibalanus balanoides. NCBI lineage: Eukaryota > Metazoa > Arthropoda > Thecostraca > Balanomorpha > Balanidae > Semibalanus > Semibalanus balanoides. The sequence continues at coordinate 4,291 of VOPJ01007507.1, forward strand.
GGCGCTATGTTACCGCGGGTCAAAGGAAGCCTCATGTCCGAAACAACTCTTGCTGTAACATTGAGAGAAAAATGTGTTCTCCTGCCTCTAGAACACTCCGAGAATTTGGGGGCGTTGAAGAAATAATTTAAAGAATGGAGTAGAGGTAAACGGGCGTTGTATGGTGTTTTACTTCAAGGGAGTATGAGCACACGGAATAACTTTACATAGATTCTTATCAAGTTTAAGATATAATATTTGTAAAAGAGAGTTACGCGAAATTATGACTTGCCGAGCCTAGTTCTTATCACGACCAGTTCAAAGCATTGTCAATTTCTTAAAATATAACTTCTGAAAATACATATCTGTATAATAGCGGATCTGAGTCCCAGTTGGACTCCCAATGCAAAACAATGTCTGCGATCTCGATAAAAGCGGTCCGTCGACCAATGTTGAATGTGAATATATTATTATCCCAGTGGATTCATCGACAAATTGTGACGGTGCATCTATGATCCTAGTGGATCCGAGATCCAGATCTCAGAGTTAAGATCAAGGGATCCATCTTCGGGATCCGAGCGCGCATGACTGCTTCACAGTTTTTTATATTTATATCGCAACGTTGCTTTATCGTTATTTTCGTTGGATACTGAACTGTTTTGCGAAACATATTATGTTATCATATACAGTGGTATACCCAACGCACTTGCCTCATGGTATAAGCATGAGGTGATACTGGATTCTGGAAAAGATTAATGGCCCGTGCCGTGATGGCAATGACCGAACCCTACCGAGGATCTGCTCTCTAAAAATAAATGTGCGGTGGTGGTACTGGAACGGGAACGAATGCACAACGCAAAGCTTAAAACCACTGCACCGCAGAGGCGGATTTTTGCAAACGTTTTTTTGCGCCTTCAAAAAACGCACTATTATGTAAACATCTTTAACATCATTTGTTACCATCTTTCTTTCCCTTGTTTCTGCATTTGTCCTTGAATTGTATAACTGCATGATTCCCCTTTAACAATGTTACATGTGCTTAACATACCCTTATGTTTTGCACTATTTTATACACTATACAGTTTTGCATATTTTTGTCTTACACATCGAAGAGTTTTTTTTTACTTTAACTGTTACCGAAAGTGATCCTGCTGTCTGCTGACAATTTTATAATCAAATACATAAATGCATAAGCTCTCGGAAAGTCCACAGTTGACCCTCAGAATCGTTAACGACTTTGACTCAGAGCAGCTCAAGACAGACTTTGTTCAGAGCAGTTCAAGACTTTGACTGAGTTTTAAGCATATAAGTACAGTCAAGTAGCACTATCCATACTGATATGGCAAAAAATCCATAGCATCAATCATATCCAGAGACTTAAGAAACTCCTCAAAAACCGGTTGGCACACGACAATTGCAGAACGCCCGCCGACACAGTCAGAAAAACCCGCCGTTAGCGAGTTACTGCAGCCCCCAGCAGAACGGTCGTCCCCTCCAGTGCCGAGTGACATGGCCATTCGTCTGAGAAAAGTGACAACCGATTCGATCCATCATCTGCTGGGCATTACTAACAATAACATGGTGTTGATATCACTAGCAATGTCCTAGCCCTCGGTGACTTTCAATAGGGAAGGGGAGGGTGGGGGTGGGGAGGGGGCTTGGTATTGGTTGCGTTGCTACCCCACTGCACAGTTCAATAACAGGGTAGGGCAGGGTGGTAACAGGAGGCAATATGACCGATTGCCACGACAGACCGACCAGTACCGCCAATCATTTACCAGCAGGTCAACAGGGATGGCGACTTGACAGACCGAGTACCTTGACAGACCGAGTACCTTGACAGACCGAGTACCTTGACAGACCGAGTACCTTGACAGACCCGAGTACCTTGACAGACCGAGTACCTTGACAGACCGAGTACCTTGACAGACCGAGTACCTTGTGCGGAAACGAAGCCCTATGAACGGATACCTTCGTCGTCGATCCGTTCAGGGCGCTCACGCCGGAGGGGCAGGTAGAAAGAGCAGAGTCATGCGGCCTCCCAAATCTTCAACTTCAACAAGTAAAGGTAGTTTGTAGCAAAGATGGCAGGCCCAAGCGGCAACGAGGTACTACCATTGAACACTACCTTTTATCTTGGGCTGTAGTGGAGGGAATTGTTGTTTTCTATCAGAGTTATATGTTTTCTATCATTCTGTATACAGGGGTCTAGCGAAGAGATGTGTAGAGCAGAGCACGCTGCCAAAAGGCAAAACAAACAAAAACAGACATTTTGGCGCATCCGCAACGGCATGTTGAGGGGTGACATTTTCTGAAAATGATCGGTATGGCCCCGATGGTAACTTTATATGTTTAAGGGCCATTCTTGCCATGAACCGCCATAGGTCTAATGTTAAAATGTGGCATCATTGGTAGGGCCCTGGCTCCCCCCAAAGGCGCAGCCACCTTCCCAAAGTTAGGGGGGACAGAGGCACTTGAAGTCCATTCTTTCCATGCAACGCCCATTGCGAAATGTTCAAGTCCTAAAATGATACTGGAGAGTGGAGACTGATCCCCACTGTGACCCCAGTGGTGATTACGCGCCTGGCCCGATCAGGCCTATAGAAAACGACGCCCATGGACATGATACAGTAAGGTACGCCGATTCAGGAGACAGAGCAGGGCAGAAACGAAAAACAAATAGGCCGACGAAAAGAAGACATGAAGCACTGCCAAACGCAGGAGCAAATAGTGACTCGGAAGATGTCCAATTAGGAAATCATAATAAATATAAATTCCAGATCTGTCAATGGTCTGTACTCTGTAGACATAGGCGTAGCGAGCCTATGGGCCAGGGGGGGGGGCAACTGCCCCCCAACATTTTTCGGATTTTAACATTACGCCTTTGGACGTTGCATGGAAAGAATCGACTTCAAAATGCATTTTGCCACCCAACTTCAAATGAGTTCCTACGCCCCTGTCTGTAGAGATGAGGTCTTGTCACGAGCGCTTTTTATCATGTCTTATTTTCCATCGTATCCGTACAATTTGTGTATTGAGAACTGGCTACACCAATAAGTTGGCTGAAACCACGCCAATTCTTTCCGTGTAAAACGTGCAATAATTTCCCAAAGAAGCCGATACATGACCTTCCAAATATGAAATAATGAAGAGGAAATCCAACATGCATATCAATAACAAATATCAATAACAAATACTTAAAAGTGCCTGGCAAACAATGTCATCGCCAGCCAGTTTCGCCGCTGCCGTATTAATATTGGGCCGTCCACGTTCCAGCGCGCACCTTGGCCCGATGCAGTGGAATACCGACCGACAGAGCTCCCTGATCAGTGCTAATGGCGGGGCGGCAATAGCCGGGGGCCGGGGGTCTTTTGGCGTCAGAGCGACGCTCCGGGCGCCAGTTCAGGGCCATTTCCATTAGAGCGCGCCGTGCCAGTCGCCGGTATTGTACGGAGCCGTCTGTTGTGTCGCCGGTACTGGGCGGAGCCGTCTGTTGTGTCGCCGGTACTGTACGGAGCCGTTGTGTCGCCGGTACTGTACGGAGCCGTCTGTTGTGTCGCCGGTACTGTACAGAGCCGTCTGCTGTGTCGCCGGTACTGTGCGGAGCCGTCTGTTGTGTGGCCGGTACTGTACGGAGCCGTCTGTTGTGTCGCCGGTATTGTAAAGAGCCGTCTGTTGTGTCGCCGGTACTGTGCGGAGCCGTCTGTTGTGTCGCCGGTACTGATGCAGAGGCCGTCCTGTTGTTCGCCGGTACTGTAAGAGCCGGTCTGTTGTTGTCGCCGGTACTGTGCAGGAGCCGGTCTGTTGTGTCGCACGGTACTGTGCGGAGCCGTCTGGTTGTTGTCGCCGTACAATGTGCGGAGCCGTCTGTTGTGTCGCCGGGTACTTGCGGAGGCCGTCTGTTGTTGTCGCCGGTTACTGTACGGAGCCGTTCTGTTGTGTTCGCCAGTACTGTGCAAGCCGTCTGTTTGTGCGCCGCGTACTGTACAGAGCCGTCTGTTGTGTCCGCCGGTACTGTGCAGAGCCGTTCTGTTGTGTCGCCGGTACCTTACAGAGCCGTCTTTGGTGTCGCCGGTACTGTGGGAGCCGTCTGTTGTGTCGCCGGTACTGTACAGAGCCGTCTGATGTGTCGCCGGTACTGTACAGCGCCGTCTGTTGTGTCGCCGGTACTGTACAGAGCCGTCTGTTGTGTCGTCGGCACTGTACAGAGCCGTCTGTTGGTCGCCGGTACTGTGCAGAGCCTATCTGTGTGAGAGTGTCGCCTCGGTATCTAATGCAAGGCCGTCTGTGATTCCACCACCGGTTACCCGATACACGGAGCACGACGTGTGTTCTAATTCAGCCAAGTAAATGTTGGTACGTGCGGAAGCCGTTCGTCTTGTTTGTGTCGCCTGGGTTACTGTGTGCGTGATGAAGCGTCTGATTGTCGTGTCGCCACAAAAAAGGTACTTAACAAGTAGCCAGTACGTGTTGGTCGTCGCTCGGGTACTGTGCGGAGCCGTCTTTTTGATAGTGGTCGCCGGTACTGTACGAGAGCCGTCTGTTTGTGTCGCCGGTACTGTGCAGAGCCGTCTTATTGTGTCGCCGGGTTACTGTGCGGAGCCGCCGTCTTTGTTGTATACGCCAGGGTACTGTCCGGGAAGCTCGGTCTGTTCTCATTCCGCGCTGTCCGCCGGTACTGTTATCAGTGTAAGAACCGTCAATCTGTATTGTGTCGCCGTACTGTGCGTGTGGAGCCTGCTCGAAAGTAGGGACTTGTTGTGTCGCTTTGACATGGTTTACTTTGCAGGACCGTCCTGTTAGTGTCGCCTGGTACTGTGCAGCAGCCTGTCCTGTGTGATACGCCTTAGCCAGTCTCACACTAGTCATGAGTATACTGTGCGTGAGTTGAGGCAGGCTTCTGTAATGTGGCTGTCCTTTTGGTACGTAACTGGAAGCCGTTTCTTTCTGTCAGACCAGGATACTGTACCAGACTCCGTCTTGCTCTGTTGTTCTCGAGCCGGTACTGTACGGAGCCGTCTTGTTGTGGTCGGACCTGACGTTACTGTACAGAAGTCCGTCTGTGTGTCGCCCCCAAATACTTGGTAACTAGCTCTGCTCGGAGCCGTATCGTTTCTTGTTGTGTTCTCGCAGGTGTACATATGCAAGAGCCGTCTGTTGGTCGGCCCAGGTACTGTCTGGATCTCCGTTCTTGTGTGAGTCAGCCAGATCACATAATTAAGTCACGCACGTGCTAGCTGTTTCGCGCCTCGGTACTTGTCGGTCCGGTCTGTCTGTGATGGCCAGCAAGTGTACTGTACGGAGCCGTCTTTGTTGTCTCGCCCGGATATTGTAAAGAGCTCCGGTCTGTATGTTTCGCCGGTACTGTGCGGAGCCGTCTGTTGTGTCGCCGGTACTGTACGGAGCCGTCTGTTGTGTCGCCGGTACCATGTGGAGCTATCTGTTGTGTTATGCTGGCAGGGGGAGGGGTGTATCTGTACCGTGTGGACTGTGGAGCTGTCTTTTGTGTTGGCAGGGGGTGAGGGGTGTCACCTTCCGGTGTGGAACACCCGCTACAATACAGCAGCCGCGTGAGGTAGCTGATTCGATCAGCATTCAGATGCCGCGAAGCGGTCGTAGTGCAATTCGAAATATGAATGGAAAACAGCTTATTTCTGAGGCTGGTGCTGGATGCGGTTTTTCCAATTCACAGGCAGTGAGTTTTGCCCAGACACTTTAGGACTGAGCTGAATGCGAAAACGTTTCATTTTAATGTATTTTAAGAAGATAAAAATATAGTTTGTGCTCATGTTATGGTTAATTAAAAGTACTGAAGAAAAGATTGAAGGCAACACTAACCTATATTTCGCCATGGGGCTTCTTCGGGGCGAATAATGGATGAGAACAAAACAAACAATAACTTTTAAAAAAATTTAGAGACAAAACATGTGACTTAATATCCAAGTTCAAGTCATATGCAAGTTTCTGTTCTGAGTAAAACATAAGGAAAAAAAAACGAAAAATGTAACACATACCTCTGTATAAATTATTAGACAAAGACGCTATAGTACCTACCAGACTTTGCCTGAATCCGGGATCCAGCTGGGAAGATCTGAATCTTTGTGTCCTGTGTCTCGGAATCCACATGGGACACCAGATCCAGGTACACAATAAGCCGAGAGATCCACAAAGATCCCAGATCCTAATATGTTTTATGCTGAGGGATCCAATGGGATCCCAGATCCAGCTCAGGGATCCAGGAACACCGGTAGGTAGTATTTCTTCTTGCTAATTTTATCACATTGGAAAACTAATTACAATATCTACGTTTGCAAATAGGTACATCTTGCAAAATAATTTGCTGATAGTATTTATCTACCTAGTACATAACTACATAGTACATACGCAAAACAGAGACCACAAATTTTGATGTCAGTCCATTCATCTCTTGTTTCAAGATCTAAGACACGTTTTAAATTAGAGATCCGCTGAGATCCCAGATCCTGACATACTTGATGCCGAGGAATCCAGAAGGATCCCAGATCCTCATGCCCTTTACGCAGAGGGATCCACTGGGATCCCAGTTCCAACTTCGGGATCCAGGCACAAGTCTGGTACCTACATATATAATACATATTTGCCACCGCTCCTGTAAGGCGGTGTCCAGAAGCGGTGTCAATTTATGAAAATGATTGGGGAGGCCCTAATGCTAACTTTATATATTTTAACTCCATTCTTACCATGCAACGCCATATCCAGGTAACAACTAACAGATATCGTTGTAACAACGTTGTGAAAAATCAAGTTGTAATTTTACTTTTTAACAACGTTGCAACAACGTCGTAAATGTTTTGAAGAAAAAGTTGTATAAACGTCACTGTTAAACGTTACAGCAACGTTGTATCGTTACGATGCAACAGCTTTGTTCTAGTAACTTGGGAAGAACAGCTCGCAATGTGGTAAATATCATAAAATTGACATACTACACCCTCTCGCGAGATTAATGATCGAATCACGTTAATCACGTTAAGCATGGCTTTGTCAAAGTATCGTTTGTAAGCCACGTTGGTTTCAACGTTTGGAGCGTCACAACATCGGCGCGTAACGTTTGACAAACGTTCCTGGGTAGTCTAAAAGATGCACTATCACAACGTCTGTTGTAGTTGTGTTTAGCAGGCCTTGCAACAACGTTAGCGACCTCAAACGTCCAAAATTGGCTAGCTGGGTAGGCCTAATGTTTCTAAAACTTTTTAAAAAATGATTGCCCACCCCCCCACCCCCAAATAGCTATACAAATCGGACTCCAGTAGTATCGCTTCCAAACACAAGGTAACACCTGTATCAGCAATTGTCATTATCCTATAAACGCTCTTACGTTAGGCTCTGGTGCCACCGGCTGACTTGCGTGTCAAAACCTCCTAATGGCGAAAGAACTAGCTAATATCCAACCAGTCGTTTCCATTATATAGACATTGCGTGCAGCTCTTTTTGCAGTTGACCTACTCATGGTCGTTTCATTTTGAATATGGCGTCGATGTGCATTGGTGCAAAGCATTTGATGTGGGAGAAGGGCATTGTAAGTTGTAGCATGGACGATCACGTAACTCCTACTATACATCGTAATAATAAATACTCGCGTTTCGCGAGATATCGTAAAATTACCGTATAGGAAGGTGAAAATAGCACAGTTAAATTAAGTGCGTGGTAAACCCGGCATTGACTGGGGTCTGATCCTCAACGCCATTGGACGGGGGGAGCGTTACCCCTTGTAGCTTTCCGAACAATGATCGCGAGCGAGTACGGCTGCAAGGCTACATCGAAACGGTCAAGGAAACGAATCTTTTTAAGACCTATGCTCGATCATTTATCCCAACTAGAAGTAACTTTATTCGGTCACATTGTCAAAGTCAAACGGTCAGTTCAAAGGTAAAAACCGAAATTATATTTTTAGTTTACTCGGCACATACTAACCCACTCACAAAGCCAAATCATGCAACCATTTTCACTCCAAGGTCTCTCATATACGATAAACATTCCGTACGATACACATAAAAATATATAACAAAAAAGGACTGAGTAAAAAAAAGCATTTTGCTTATTGTATGGCCTTTGTACGCACTGGAACCCAATATGCCGTGAATAATAGCTTTGGCAAGCTGTAAACAAGCTGATTTCTTGCCATCCGCATCGTAACGCACCGCAACGCGTCGAGACGCATCGAGACGCGCGCCTGAAGCGCGTCAGCCGTACGTCAGACGCATCGTGACAGATCGGAACACAACGCAACGCAGCGCATGAAAAACGCAGCCATGTGGGACGGGCCTTGCTTGACTTGGCTGCTCAATAATCTGACAATAATGGATACCCTGATGCAAAAATGGAATTCTGTCCTTCTTACCAAGTTCTAAAATAACTGATTACTGAGGGCAGCATGAATTGTAATTCAAAAGAAAGAGAACGGAGAACCACCGTTTCCCGGTATACATTCAAATATCTATGGCCAGGAACGAAATTAAGAATATAAATGTGAAAATACACATAGTGCACGGTACGGTATATGGTAATGAAAGTATTGTGAGAATCCATGGTATTACGCGTTATCTTATTAAATGTGATATATTGTTATTACCGAACGGACGCGAGGCCTGCTTCAACTAGGAAGGGGAAAGAAATCTACACATCAGTGACCCGACCAATGGTTTTCAGAAACTTTTTTCTTCGCAACTACTCCATCGATGTGACTGTAACTTTGCAGAACAAAGCGGTCATGTCATAAAATATCGCTATATATTTGTCCTGTTTTATGTGTCTGGTTGAGAAGCAGCGAGCGTCGACGAACAACCCTGCCTTCCCTTTGGTGGTGGTTGTGGTCATGCGACCCGCCGCGTCGGCTCGCACTCTGGCCGTCCCCGGCTTGAACCACCCGGTCACGTGACCCACCCGGTCACGTGACCACCTGCGGCAGTTCATGGAGGACAGCGTTCTGGGACGTCGGCCCGGGTTGTCACTCTCTCTACATCTCATCTCTCATTCTCTCTCTCTTCTCCCTCTCTCTCTCTCTCGTCTTTCATCTCTCTCTGCTCTCTCCGAGATCCCGTGATGCTCTCATAATCCAATTTGAATATGAATTGAACGTGGCGTGACGTTGGTTCAACTGAAACACCAAGCAAATATACAATTTTGATATTTTGCAATGCGGACTAAGGAAACGAGGGAGCCCATAAGTTTTTGGATGGCATTTTGGTTTTTACACGACCTTTGTAGTTTGTACTAATACTCCGCGAATAATATACTTGTCAAGCTGTTAACAATGCATTTTTGTGGCAACAAGGCAGCGCGTAAGCAATTTGGCATGTCCTATTTAGCTCAAAGCAAAGCTGTAGGTAAATCCTCTTTCACTGATTGGGAAGGATACCGTCAGCGTCTCAGCCGCTTTGAAGGTGTCTGGTAACCATTGCGGCGGACTCTCGTTCTTCTGGCCCAGACCACCGTGTCTCCGTATCTCAGCTATCTCCGTAAAAAGCTCACCCTCAGCCTTGTGTCTCAGCGACCCTGGTAAAAAGAGACAGTCCCCTCCGCCGGCTATGAAAGGGCAGGCAGAGCGGTCTGTCTGGTGAGGGCCGCCTCATCTCAGATAACATCTACGGCAGGTAAAAACGTCTCGCAGCTGACAAGCGCCAGACAGGCACGGATACGGCACCGTTCACAGTCTAGTGGTGCAAATCCGAGTCAAAACCTCCAAAATAGTCCTATGCCGATTTGGACTTCGAACGGTCAGCCGTTATAGCTGACAATGATATAGAACGGACGATATCTTGGACAATCTTCGGTCAAGATATTTAATGTATCGTAATTCATGCATGTTCCAACCTTTACAGGTCACAGGACCTTACAACCTTACATCTTACAGGAAGTTGGATACATTTTTAATACTTTGTGTCTATGACCTTATACATTTTTCGCTGCTGGTCTTCAGAAATTACTTAAAATGAACAAAAAATATCCTTCAGATAAATGTAAAATGAAAGGGGAAGAAAAGGCATTGAATGGAAAACGTTTAA
>VOPJ01007508.1:0-14309 GCA_014673585.1 Semibalanus balanoides
CGCGGCACTTCCACTACAGCGCGAACAAACCTATGCGGACTAAAGTCGCAAAAACGGGTGGTACACAAACGGGTGGTCGCCGAGGCGCCGGCCGGCGCCTCGGCGACTCCCACCCGCTTACTACAGCTACCGAGGCACCAGCGAGCATATGCCGTGCAACCGACGATGCCGTGTCTATGGCTGGCAATGGAAGTCGTCTGAGGAGTGGAGTATGGAGAAAATGACGTTTTAGTGACGTTATAACATGCTATTTTTGGTAAAAAATATAAAAATTTGAACAATCGTAGAGACTCGAGTTGTATAGCAAATTCCAACCAAAAAACGCCCTATGAAATTGAATAGTATTCTATTCAGCATGATGATCCCGGATTTCCATTTTTTAGATTGTGACTCCTAAAAACCCCAAAAAACTATTTTACGTTGTCGAAAAGTGATGTATAGTTTTACAACACACTGTGCTGTTTTAATTATGTGGGCCCTCATTGACTACGAAGGTCTCTCTGATCCCATTTACCTCCCCCCCTCCTGGACGAAATCATGACTACGCTAATGATAAATGAACAAAAAGGTATTGTTTTTTGCTGCCTATAGTTACGATCATGTACAGTCTAGGGCAAATGTTCTGTCCGTGCAAAAGTTCTGTCCGCTGTTTCTGCCTCTGTCTGTCAGTGCTGCATGCAGTGGAATCCAATGCAATTACTATAGCCCTCTCCCCCGGTATCAGGGGCGAGAGCAAAAATAGTTTCAATAAATTTTACTGCATGCAACACCGACAAACAGCACCGATAGGCAGAGTTGACATTGAACTAAACGGGTGCGCTTAACCAAAGGTTTTTAAGAATACTTTCTACGCTAGCTTCCGTCAGACGAAAACAAACATCGCCCCAGGGAAATGGAGGATTTATTCGAATCTAGCACTGAAAGGACTGCTACTAGCCGTTTTCACGAAGGATTTATTCACCGGGAACATCGTCATCGGTTAAGGTGATAAAGTGGACAGAACATCTACCCTAGACTGTACATGTAAAACGCGATCAAAATTATTTCCCATTTTCTGTTTATATTTACGATCATGTTCCTGGAAAACGCAGTTAAAACAATTTATATCGGTATTATCGCTACGCAGCGGAGCACGTTACTCTAATGTAATGACACATCCATGCATTGCCATCTTCACCCTATCTGAAACACCAACATTGCCCTGCCTATACCAGTGAATAGAGCGGCTCCCTATTTTTTACAGTTACACCCCTGCATTAGATACAAAACTTCAGAACACAAGCAAATATTGTACATTTAATCCGGTGGACTTTGCTGTGTCTAGCGTATGTGCCTATCTATCAGAAGATCATCGGGAGCGTCGCCCTATGTCAAGTCCACCGGCTGTTATCACTGAGATAGCCAGCCGAAGCAGATGTCGTGGACGGCACGCGCTGTCGGTCTGTCTCAAGAATGGTGGCAAATAGCTAATCAGATAATGGGATTAATCGAGACCCACTCGACACTCGTTGCTTCGGACTGTCAGTAAAGTGAGCCCAGCACAAGCAGGAACACAGTGCATTTGCCACATGAAATCGAGATGATGCCCGCTTATGTCTTCAAACCGAATTCGAACAAAGGATATTCATTTCTATCTGCGCAAACAAACCGACATTTTAAATATTATGTACACATGCTGTTCAGATGATATTACAACACAAATTTAGTTTTTTAATCACACTCATAGTCTGAGGGCGAATTCAGCAGTGCTGTTCGAAATCAGATGTGAAGATGAGATAACTGTGAGACATGCCTCGAAATGAGACATGCCTATTAACAACATCGCACCAAGCGTGAGTTTCTGGAAACTTATTATATCCAATACTGGCTGGGCAGCTCGTGCTAAGTGACAGTACATCGGTGCTGAGTGACCTTACCTCGGTGCTGTGTGACCTACCTCGTTGCTGCTAGCTATCTACTGTGAAGCACACTGCAAACGGGCTCATGGGTGAACTTTTGGGATACTGCAATGTCGGCTATTTTTGTGTGCAAATAGGATGCAAATCAACCGTAGAGCTCGATGCGAGCATTGAAAATGTTATTTTTCACTTATAAATAGGTCAAATCATTGCATATTGTTTTATATAAAAATATAATGCCATTGTAATTGCATTGTAATATTCAAATAGACAAACACTAGTTGTTTTTACTTGTTTTTCATTGATATTTAGTGAGCTGCTAGCCCATTAAATTATGCGTCTGGGGTCGAGGGCCGCTAAGCGTGCATATTTGAGCGAATTTCTCCACGGAAGAAAATCTAGTCAGGGTCGCCACGCGTCGGCAGGCCAGGGCGCTGCCCGGTGCCACGGCAGCGGCCGCGCGGCGGCCACCGCGTCGCGCTTCCTTTCGCGCGGTGCGGGATGTGTCGTGTAAATAAGGGCCTAGACACAACAAATAAGACGTTCTTTCTGTTAAATGAAATTGAACTTAGCATTGAGAGGCCACGGAATGGATCAGACCAATGCACTAGTTGCAGGTTGTTCGGTGAATATTTGCAAAATAATTAGAAAAATGTGCTGATTAACGAGATAGACATTATTTTGCATACAAATAAATATTTCGCAAGATATTTGTATGTAAAAGTTTATTATTTATAAAGTACTTGATGTAGTGACGTCATTTAGCAATAATATTGGGCCGGCCTATGCAAAAGCATGTTGTTCCTGGTATTTCCCGTGGCAAATACTATATATATATTCTCTATATATATAGTATTGTATTATACTATATATATATATATATATATATATATATATATATATATATATATATATATATAATATAGTATAGTATTGTATATTTAGTAATAGTATGATAAATATTCTAAGGATACCATCAAAGTTTTTAAGTGGGCTCAGATCCGGATGCTCCCTCAACTGGAACACTGCCCCAGAAACCACTTGCAAAATGCAACTGTGCCCTCAATGTTGTTTTGAAATAGCTTCTGTCAGGTCCAGAGCTTGTATGGAAAGATATCTAGATTATCCTTGGGATCCGTCTGGCTGTAGCTATCCGTTAAAATATCATTGAACTGCCGTGAAGATGATTGATTTGGTCACAGGGTAGAATTCCACAATTTTAGATGTGTGTTTGTTTCTGTTAAGTGGCGTGATTACAAATTAGGTTGCATCTGTTTAATATCACGTGCTTTGATTTTCGTGCGATAAATTTCATGTTAATTTTTCCAATGAACCTCTATATCAAAATTAAATGTGTCAACCAAACTGCTCAAGCTACCTCAGGTAACGTCGATCGCCTGAACTATTGCTAAATTGCATCACGACCAATCAGAGAGCAGAATTATAAATTACGTAAATATACTTATTTAGTTTAATTGCTGATAATTCAGATAAATTTATATTAAATTGACAATATGTACAATATTTTAAATTAATTCGCGTTCCATCAAATGCATAAAAACAATGGGTTAGGTAACCTGCAATTAGTCCATATTTATTATTTTTTAAAGAGGTTTTAAAGATAATTAAAAGCTAACGCTGCTTCGTAATTCGTGTTAGAGTGATTCTTATCCGTCATAATTTTCAGTAACTTTCCTGGAAGCATAAAATAGAGACCTTTTTACCTTTGTTTTATTTAATTTAGCTATTTTAAATAAAAATACATCACAAAAGCAACTATAGTATGAACAAATCAACAGTGATACATAATATGACGTCATTTGAAGACGTAGTAACGGATGAAAACTAAAATGCTATGTAAGGAAATGTTTTGACATAAGTGCGCCAGGAACGTAACGTGTCTTATTCTTTGCTTAAATTCTCTTAATTCTTATAATAAGTGTACTTTATTATTTTTCAAAAAAAAATAAAGCAAATATCCTTCTTTCACGTGATGTATCTCACATAGCTAAGTTCTCAGCCGTGTTCTGATAAATTGAGGAACAACTTACGGCCTATGGCATTTATTACTAAGTCGTCAGTTGTTTACGCCCGTGACGTAGGACTTGGGTTGCGTATTAAGGTATTTCATAGGGAGAAAATGACTTTCGATATATTTTTCTGCATTAACCTATGCAACATGTAAACGAGCAACACGCAACATGTATACTCGTATGGTAATGCATTGATCGAACCTCAAATTAAAAATTAAATACTAACTTTGAATATTTCGGAAATAATTGTGGATGAAATTTAAAAGATCAGTACATATACTTCTCCAGAGTTCATGATCGGTGATTTACCACCACTAATGAGAGCGTGACATATCCGGCGCTTTGGTTTCAAACTGTTCAACGTTAGATGCATTTCGTTTAATTACCTCTCAACAAATCGCACTTACACTAAATACGTCGTCGAAAGGAGACAATTTAATCCGCCGAATGCATCACGGTTTTCTTAAGTGTTTATTGATTGATTATGGGAAATGGTTCAATTAAATGTTTGATGTGTGCATTGTAGTGTATTAAAGGAAATAGTTCACCTTGGATTGTTGTTTTTTTAACACGATTTGATTATATTTTTAAATACAACATCTTTTCATGTTTTCAAAAATAGCCATACATCGCACCGATTCAGGACAAAAGGACGTACACCATTTATGTTATCAAAACTATATGCGTACTCTGCAACGTCAAACGAAAGAATCAAATGGCTCAGCCAATCAGATTCGAGGTATCGGTTTAAGATTACTGTATAGCCTCCCGATGGCCCACATTCTTGACATTCTTTGTTTATGGCCCACATTCCTTCGTCAAAAAGTGAAATATATTCGGCTGGAAAGCCTTTTCAGTCCAGAAAACTTGAAGGTAGGGGTTTTTTCAACACGGGCTACAAAACTGCAATCTCAGTTCAAACCCCATGTTGAAGGTGAACTATTTCCTATAAATACCTGTTTGCTTCATGAGACAAACATCCAATTTGTTTCGAGACAAAAAAGTCGACTACACTTATTAGGTAGTTGACCAGGGCCAAACCAAACTGCCGATTTCTATACACTTTTTAAAATACTTGATTGCTTGTAGGAGTTGTGTATTTGCCTGTAACATATATATTTCGTTGAAAAGATGCCATATTGACATTGAATTTGGTTGACTCGCTATGTTTGTTGGGTTACTTATCATTAATATATATATATATAATATATATATACTATATATATATATATATATATATATATATTCATGATAAATAATAATGCGTAGGCAGGATAATTTTTGCTCGAACAGTGAATTCGTTACCATACACGTACTGAACCGACCATTAGGTATAAGCGTGGAACTAGAACGCTTATCAACTTCAACTTGTCATATCTTTTGGAATTAATGTTTATATGCAAAATGCGATCAATCTACAAAATATTTTGGTCTCTTCTGTCGGTTTCAAGACTTAGCTCATTTTGTAATGGAAAATACAATAATTTCCTTTAATTACCACTCATGGTCTATGCTATACCTACATTTTTCATAGCAATGCTTTTTCATTTTGTTTTATTTCGTTTTTTTAAGAAATGCTGTAAAACATTGGTAGGGCCCAGAGAGGCATTAGTAGGGCTCAAATGAACATTGGCAGGGCTTGAGCCCTACCAGGCCTACAGAAAACGACGCCCCGGCCCCTGCTCCCCAGTTAACATGTACCTACGTAGGACGAGTTCCTGCTCTGTTGGTAGTTCACCGACATCTGTCGCCTCAGTGTCTGCTGCGGAAGTCGTCTGCACAGTCCGGGGTGACGTGTCTTCTTGGAAAGATAGGCCACTTCCTGGCGCGGTCGCACCGATCCAGTCGGCTGTCCCTCCCGACCCGCAGTGTCTCCGGTCTCCGTCCCGCAGTGTCTCCGGTCCCCGACCCGCAGTGTCTCCGGTCTCCGGCCCGCAGTGTCTCCGGTCTCCGGCCCGGATGGTCCCCGACCGTCCCGCAGTGTCTCCGGTTCGCGGCCCGGTCTCCGGCACGCAGTGTCTCCGGTCTCCGGCGGATGTCCTGAGCGTCCGCAGTGTCTCGTCCCGGCCCGCCAGTGTCCTCCGGTCCCGGCCCGCAGTGTCTCCGGTCCTCCGGCCGGGTCTCCCGGCCGCAGTGTTCCGGTCTCGGCCCGATGGTCCCCGACCGTCCCTTTTGCATGTGTCCTACGGTCCCGGCCGGCATGGCTCCGGTCTCCGGCCGGCAGTGTCTCCGGGTGTCCGGCCCGCGAGTGTCTTTTTCCGGTCCCGGCCCGGGTCTCGGCCCGCGTGTCCTCCGGTTCCCGGCCACGGAATGGTCCCGCGTCCCGCGTGGTCTCCGGGTCCCCGGCCCCGCAGTGTCTCCGTCCGGCCCGCGGGATCGGCGGTCCGGTCTCCGGCCCGCAGTGCTCCGGTGGTCTCGCGGCCCCGCTGTCTCGGGTGTCCGGATCGCCGCAGTGTCCCGGCGTCATCTCGGCCCAGGTGCTCTCGGGCCCGCAGTGTCTCCGGTTCCGGCCGGCAATGGTCCCGCGCACCGTCCCGCAGTGGTCTCCAGTCCTTTCGGCCGCAGTTGGCTCCGGTCTCCGGCCGCAGTGCTTCGGTGTTTCCGGCCGCGCAGTGGTCTCCGGTTCCGGCCGGGTCTCTCGGGCCCGCAGTGGCTCCGGTCCTCTCGGCTGGATGGTTTTTTATCCGATCGTCCCGCGACGGACCTGCAGCCCGAGAGGTCACAGCGAGCAAAACGGGTCACGGCAGGTTACGGTAATTCGCGGTGTGTCGTGAGTGTGACTGGTCACGGTTAGCCCTGATGGCGTTTGGAGCGCTACGTGCGGGTGCGGCGGCCATGCTGTCCGCGGCGGTGGCTGGCGGCAGTGGTCGGGCGGTGTGGGCCATGCTGCTGGTGGTGCAGACAGTGCTGGTGACGGTGCTGACCCCAGTTGGATGTGTCAGTACCAACGTCAACTCTATCCTCTGCAGCTTCGAGCCCCTGCATTCCCCCACCAGCGTCGAGTGTGACCTGAGCGACCAGAGAGAAGACTCGGTGAGTTTGAGACGGCATAGCTTAGAACAACGGAAGGTGTTTCGTTTTTGCCTGGCTAGATAAACGAAATATGGTACGAACTCAAGTCAGTCCAGTTGGTGAATCGTCGTGCTTTTATGACAAATCATTAACTTCCAGAGCAATGGGTTGTTAAATTGACTTCCCACTTGGAAATAATCATCTTGGAAAGTTACTCTTCATTTGACTTCCTTCTAACGTCATTAATACAAATATTGTTTCCCTCAGTCACCGACAGGGAGTGGTGACCTTCACACAGGTGAAAGTTTCAGTTTTATCTAATCCGCAATAATGTAGGGTAAGTGACCAGGGGCTTAGCTTCTCCAAAAAGTGAGGGGCTGAGCTGGGAAAAAATCGCTTAAAGTACCATCAAAATCCAAAAAATATTTTTTCTCCCGGATTTGACTCACTTCTTCGGGTTCGTCAAAAGTTTTTTGGTTAGGGGGGGGCTTGTTAATCCCCCTCCGGGCACCCCAACTGAGTAAGGGAAATTCTCAACCCGCTGTAGGTGACCATTTTTTGGTTCCAGTGGCCGGTGGCCGATTGCCCTGAAAACCGAGTTGTACCGTATATTTCTATACCAACTGGCATAGGGGTGGGGAGTGTGATAAAGATGGGCCTCGAATCCGAGGATCCAATATTCTGTAGGGCTCGTTTGTTTCTGAAACACCATCTACTGAAAGAATCTCGAGAGTCTCAGATTGGTCTTCATCACTGAATATATTAATTGTTGTATCTTCAATCATATTGTTTTATTCAAATAATTTGATATAGGAAGGTGGGCAAACTGGTTCTTGCTGGATATTCTGATGCTTAAATGGTTCGTCATCAGGCTGGTAAATAAAAACCTGATTAGTTTTCTTGCCATCGGTCGAAGAATAATTAGATGGTTAGTTAGGTCATAATGAGTTAGTGCCTCGGCCTAGTTAATCAGGTACATTTTTAAGGGTTGGTTGCATTTGTTGACAGGGTGGTAGGGCAGGCGACTCTAGCAAATAAGGTAGTGTGTCAAGTTTCTGGGGTCGATATCAGAATGATCAGTTGTGTTGACGCGGGAAAGGTACCTAAGTGGTCGTCAGACATTTCGTGAACATTAACAGGAAAACCCCATGTATAAATACACTTACAAGCGATCATGACTGACAGGACACCAAATCTAAAACGGCGCCACTCCGTTCGTAAACCGAGTCCCGTTATAGGTGTCCATAGACGCCGTCATCGTTGTTCTCGAGATAGTGTCGTTCCGAGCAAGACGCCTCTTGTCTGTCTGCAGGTTTCTGGGAACCACTCTTCGGAGCAAAGAATTAAACATTATTTACCACACCACTTTGAGAAAAATTCGAGGTTCACCTCTATTTCATCACTGGGGAAATACATGCTCCGCGTGCCGGACACGGCAGGGACTATTTTGGCCGGAGGTCTTCCTGCTCCCGTCAGGCTGAGACATTCCGGATGACTCGTTCAGATTTATGTGAATTAATCAGGCTCTCTGTTTGGCTATACGCCACTTGTTGATACGGAAGAAAGCCTTTCGCTTTGTTCGATTTGTGGCTCCATACGGATATGGCCGACACTGCCACATCCGTCTGTTGCCGGCTGCGATATCATGACCTTCCCCAGGCCTGGACATCCTTCAAATTGGATCCAAACGTAAGTTTCAGCCTGAGAATAGGTCCCACCTGGGATGGACGACGTACGGCAATCTCCGCTTCCGCCCCGGGTAGACATTCGTTCGTTGCGAATTTCTTTGCAAACATATCGGAGCCCGGGTTGTGGGGAGGGCTCAACTCGTCCAACCAGGATGGTCACAACGCCCGGGCCCATACGTTTTAAAGGTTGCCGGGATGATTTAAGACCGGGGTTAATAAGCTCACCATTTGCACCGGCCGCAACTAAGGTCGTGTACTAACATACGCTCACTTACATCGGGCTGCCCCAGTTTCGTAGAGATGTCCATGAGAGGACGGTCGCTAATCCGAGACAAGGTTCTTCATGAACTGTTGACAGTGGCTGAACCTTGTTAGGTCCAGCTTCGCTTCATGGGTACACAAATCGTAATTCTGTGGACTGGGCTAGCAGGGGACACAGGATTGTAAGATGTTTGAGCATATTGAGAGAAAGCAAGACTAATGTGACAGATTCGCCAAACGGCTTTTAGACCTTAGAAGTGATCGGAACTTCTGTCAATTGACATTAATAGCATACGGTTGCATCGAACGCGTATTCTGTCTAGCGACAAGGAGTGCGACTGTCAATTTGTTTCGCGCAACGCGCGCAAAGGGTTTTCAAGTACTGATTCTAAGACCTCACCACTATTCGCGGGAACGCCTTCAGTCTTCTGAACTCGAGCGAAGGCATCAGACTAGAACAACTGGCCGTCACCAGCGTTGTCAACAGATCACTGAGATTCTCTGACGTAAAGTCTTTGACACTTCGCGAGCTGCAGTTCCGTATACCCTGTGAATGCAAAATTGTTAAGCAAGTAAGGGAGCTGTTCTTTGGTCGAAGGCCTGCTGATACTCTGACGAAACGAGAGAGGGCCAGGCTATTCCGATCCGCGTGTGGTAACATCCGGTGCCTTCACAACCATACGACTCCTCTCCTACGGGAATATCACTGCACGAACTGTCATCCTCGACTGAAAACCATCTGTGGCATTGCAAACAGGAACGCTGTGACAGACAAAATATCGTCAGTATCTGCTGTCCCGTCCTGGGTTCCACTCGTGGCCTTGTTCGGTTGTTTCCTGCTGCTAGGCGCTGTCATCACCCTTCTAGTGATCCGCCATCGCCGACGCTCTTCTCCTCGGCGACGCACACCTCGCCTAAAGCGACCCACCAACCAGAGGCTCACCGTAGCCGACATCCAGCACCCGCTCCCGGACCCGCTGAAGGATGGTCAACAAATGAACTCGACGTCTCAGTCGCCCAGAGGAGAGAGGTCAGACGAGGTAACACGGACAGGTGCTTCAGGGTCGACGGTATACTCGCCTGTATACGCGAATGTTCAGGAAGCAACTGTAGGCTCAGCTGTATGCGAGAATGTCTCGGGTGTAGCAAGTGGAGATGACCAAGCTCTGTACGAGAAAATTGTCCCGCAGGGACAGACGCCAGGAGAGGAGCAGGCGGGGTTCAGAGCTGAGTCCACACAAGCGCCACCCTTTTACGTAGAGGTGAACAAAGGCAAAGAGAAAAGTGCTACCACTTCAGATGACTTCGGACATGCAGCTGATACCAGCAATCACCCTGTGTATGTGCAGGTCAACAAGACCAACACCAGGACGTTTCAGCAGTCTGAGGAAACTACTCATCAAACTGCAAACACTGGCACGAGTGGGACCGAAGCTGCCGGTAACGTCTCAGAAACAAGTCCTTCAGACGACTTAACAGCTGATATAGCGGTGTACGCCCAGGTCCGCAAGAACAAGCCAGGTAGCAAGAAACGCAGCGCAAACAAGCAGGCAGGACATCCTGAGCTAGACCAGACTCCACAGTCCCCCACCTACGCCCAGGTAAAGAAAAAACCGACCACCGCATCTAGCCAAACGAGCCGCCACGACCCGAGCCAGGAGACGTGGCAGCCCTCGGACACTTCCCTGTGCGAGGAGGCCTCAAGGCTCGCGCCCGCCGCCGACACCTCTCGAGGAAGCAGCGCCCGCAGCAGCTGTCTGTCTGCCTCGGAGTTGGACGGGTACGCGGTGCCCAGTCGGCCACAGCCCACCAGCGGGTCAGCCCCCACTCTCCGGCCGGACAGCGGGGATGAATCCCACCTGTATGCAGGCGTCATGTACTCTGCAGCAGGGTCGGCTGATTCAGAAGAAAATGCTGATTTCAGTGAAGGTCTTCATTACAATGCACTGTATGGAGTGAACATGTCGCCGACAGGCTGAGGGTTTTATGCATTGGCGAATGGCGCGATGCATGCTGGACGATGCTCGAATTTTGCTTGAATGGAGGAATCTTTGAAGTGTACATATGTGCATTGGGATGAAGTTCGAGTCTGTACTCAGTGTCGATTGTGTTGTCATCGGAATTGCTTCGCTTGTGATGGGGCCATTGAACACTGTACTTGGTCTTTCTCTAGAAGTGCACCTTTTAATTTGCTCATTTAGGTCATGTACAATGGGTTACTGTAGGTAAAATTGGTATCATCTAGTCGAGTACATCTAGACATTTTCGTATTTGGTCATTTAAACGTCGTCTGTTGCATGCGAACATGCTTTTGAAAACTACCCTATCCCATGTCAAACTCGACTTTGGATGATTCCCCCCCAAAAAAGGAATGATGTGCCCAAGATAGGCACATTTGTACGCGAATTATGACCTAGTGGCCGTGTATAACGCATATTAATACTGGTAAGGCAATGTCGCAGGATTCCGGGAAAATCAGCAATCGCAAAGCAGCATCCAGCCAATTCAGCTATAGCGATGGCTCCGTTCTCTTCTCACCGAGCTCAGTGTAATAGCGATCGGATCATCAGTCACCTCACTGCCCACCCCTGGTCCACCGAGTCGCGACCTCTCGCCGAGCATACTGACTAATGAGGGACCTGAATGCAACGGTAGAGGCCATTTCTGAGTCAGTCGAGGAGGAAGAAGTAGGCCGAGCTGTGCGGCACCTGCGCTGCCGGGCAAAGGCCTGTGAGCACATGCAGGGGGCTCCCTTCGGGTCTCAGCTGGCCAAGCTGAGGAAGCAGTTGTGCATAAATTTTCGGGTTCGGACAACCACCGACAATGAACGTTTACTAGTACAATGATGAAACACAGTCATCATGTGTACAAATACACTCAACAATGATCACTGTCAAATACGACGATTTCGAGTTCGACATTGAAGAGCAATGTTTCGAAAGGCATGATCGCATGCGACAGACGACGTTTAAAATGACCGAATACCGAAATGTCCAGTTGTACTCGACCAGATGATCCAAATTTTACCTATAATAATCAAATCGACAATTACATGCCCTAAATGAGCAGATTAAAAGGTGCACTTCTAGAGAAAGACTCGGAAGATGGTTTTGTTACACTGGCTTCCAGACATGTGCTCGGATCCCGAAAACGGATCCCGGAATCTGATCTCTGGGAACTGATCCCGGATCCACTTGATCCATAGATGCCACCTTAACAATTCGTCGATGGATCGCTGAGTATCATAGATCCGTCTTAAACATGGTCGACGGATTGGGCACCGGGATCTCGAGATCGTAGGTATCATTATTACCACTGATTCACTGGAATCCCAGCCCCACCATTGTACAGATATGTATTTTCGGGACCCATATTTTAAGTGTTTGTCAGTACCTTTCATTTTGTTGTAAATGGAACTAGCAGAGGCGTATGTCTTAAGTTCGGTTTTGTCAAGAAATACTATAATTATGACATAATGTATCAGTCGGATCCTGTCGGATCCAAGATCTGATAGGATCAGATCCATTTTAATTGTTTATTATGACATCCAAGATCCGTTGCTAAATATAATCGAGGGATCCACTGGGATCCAAGATCCACTGTTGTATTTTGTCGTGGGATCCAGGGTGATCATAGATTCAACATTGCGTTTTGTCAAGAGATCCTCTGGGAATGGATCATAGATCAGTTCTTCCAGATCCATGCACATTGCACATGTCTGCTGGCTTCGCTGACCGGTTGGCTAAATATCTCAGTATTTTGATGCTGTCGATGCTGATGCGTCTTTCATTGGAGTTGGCGTCTGCGCCACGGGTGGAACTTTCCCGAAATGTTGTAGATAAGATAAATGTTGCGTCTGCGTGGCTAAAGTCGCATACCCACACGGCTGGGCATGCATCGTGACATACCTACTGCTGCCATGCTAGAGCTTGCTGTTCCTGCATAGCATAATGCGCTTTATTGTCTTGTTGATGATTGTTTAATGTGCATCGTCGTCTTGTACCCCATTCATGTGTGCAGGCGCGGATCCAGGGGGCGCTAGCCCCTCCACCCCCCCTGAGGCGGGTCGCGCTTATGGCGCACCAACTTTCTGTATGTCGCCCCCCCTTGATCCGCATCTGATGTGAGTGCATGGACTACGTATGATTGTAAATGAATGCAATATTATATTTGTGGTTTTCTAGCAACCTGTGACACAACATCAAAATAGTCACTTTAAAATGCATTGTGCTCTGGACAGGCAAATACAATAGTGCATAAGGGAATGGTGAACACAGCTGATTCTGGTCCTTTGGCAGCGCAGCGGCGATACAGCGATGACGACACTTTTAACATAATATGGCTAGCAAGCCGACACACACTTCTTAAATGTTTCAGAAAACTTCCGAAAACAACTGACGAAGGATCTTAAGCCACACCCCGGTGGGCCTCTGAGCCACATTCACGCTGGTGGGGTCAAAATGAAGAATAAATTCCCAACTAACTCAAAAAACTAAAAGGTCTAGAAAGACGCAGAAAAATGTTCGTAGGCTCTCGACAAGGACATTCTATTTTTTGGTATTTTGGCTCAGATCGATATTAAGGCCACAAGAGATCACCAAAAGGTTACATTTTCCAAGCAGGGGAAAATAGGGTATGACGGGCATGTTACATATCTTCTTTATCTTCTATCTTCTTCATGCTTCATATCTTCTTCACAAGTGTCGCGATAGTTTTGCTATTTTGTCTTAGTCATCTTCCAACATGTATGTATCTATTTTGTATGGTATACCTAACAGTCAACATGAATAAGTGCGCAAAATGTAAATGGGGGAATTTGCCGCGAGAAATTGCAAAAACCCGTCATGACTTGATCCACCAAGTGGGATAAGATGGGATTCCACGCGGAGCATAACGGGCATGCATTTATTCGACCTTAAATTTGTTGGTGCGAACTTAAATCCTCAGTCATGATGATATGTTATGCAGCCATGATAGCACATGCTAGGCGAATATTGCCCGAAGTGTCTGGTTGGTACATTCTACCTGAGTTCAGATTAGTAATTCATATACGTTCTAATTAATACTAGGTTAAAGTCGGGGGCAGTTACGAGCGAGCGCGAAGCGCGAAGCGCGAAGCGAGTCCTCATTGAATACCGGATTTTTCTCTCATATAAGCGGCCGACCCGGCCGGGCCCGGCCCGGCCAGACCGCGTCGCTGGTCAGAAGCTTATATCTTTTGAACCCCGTATCCTATTGACAAGCGGTCTTCGCCATCTGATAGCCCCATGCAATGAGATTTTGATTATTGACATGTTTTTTCTCACGTAAGGGGTCGGCATGGCACGTGACCAGTGGCGTAGCCGTAGCCAGGATTTCGCTCAGGGGGGATCCGTGGCCGGAAAAGGGCCCAAATGGCTCTCGAAAGGGCCCTATTT
>VOPJ01007509.1:0-27890 GCA_014673585.1 Semibalanus balanoides
TATACAATTTTATACAAAATTAATAACATAGAAGTAAACTTTTGAAAAATGCTGTAAAAGATAATGTTGCGTGCTTCTCTACGGATCCGTATAGTTCAACAGATGCATAACGGATCCGTTGGCTACCTACATGACTACATCAAAGCATTTTCTGAGATCTAGAAGGCAGAGCAGCGTTATTTCTCCACGGTCGTTTGTGGATAGGATGTGGTAGGAAGCGGTGGTCAACGCGGTCTCCGTGGAGTGGCAAGGGGGGGGGGGTGGAAACCGTGCTGGGATGAGGAGAGGAGCTGGATGGAGGGCAGATCATCATAGGGCTGCTGACGCCACTTTTACGGTCGCTCAACGATTCTGGCAATCACTGGAACAATGGATATTGGGTGGTAGTTGGAAGGTTGAGTATGATCACCGGACTTGAGAATGGGTAGGACTAAGGAATGCTTCCAGGATGTGGTGGGGACTTCGGAGAGGGATAGGCTGGAGTGGACCAGGTGAAGAAATATCGCACCAATGGCATCAACACTGAGGCGGACAACACGTAGGCAGATGCCGTCCTAGCCACTGACAGAGAAGCTGTCCATGCCTACCTAAGACTATGGTCTGCAACTCGGTCAGCGAGAGGGGTGACAAGGTCATGGCGCAGGCACCGACACGAGGTAAGCGACACGGCAGGTCGGGTGGTGCTCCCTGACTGGTCACCTCGGAAGCCACGCGGGGGCCCACGCTCACCAAAATAGACGTTCAGTGCATCGGGAGTGGCGTCCGGTGTTACCCGACCCGTCCTATGGCCGCCAACAACGGAGCGAATGGATCGCTATAGACAGACAAGGCACAACCTCTGGATACCTCCTTTATCGTCTCGTATGATTCAGCCTGACCTATTGTTCATCAGGAACATTTTCCAATCGAAATTAGATTCTCGAATTTTGCTAGCAAGCTTTTCACTTAATGTACCAGCTCGATCGACCCGCACTCACAAGCAAGGGCGGATCCAGCCGGCCGTTTTTTTTTGGGGGGGGGGGGCAAACCGTTTTTAGCGGACCTTACTTACCCCCAATTTCGAATTTCTTCCCGGATTTGGTCCACTTTATTTTGCTACCACACGATTTCTTATATATATTTTTTTATTTTTTTTATTTGTGTTTAGTTTTTCGACTTCTTTGGATATCGAAAAAGGAAATAGGTATTTGTTATTTAGCGGCGCGAAGCGGCGCGAAAATTTAACGGGTCTGCCTGATAAAACCCAGAAACATAGGTGGTTCGCATTGTAGAGAATACAAAGGGTAAACGTGCTATGCATTTCAATTCACCGTTACATAAACCGAAAACGATGGCGAGGCTTCGTTATGCGATTGGCGACCGATGTGCGCCGCAAAAGCCGGGCGTAAAATTTTATTTTAGGTCGTGGAAAACGAAAATTTGACATTGGAACCACACTCAGATACCCATATGCCTGGTTGTACATCTCGGTATGATGCAAAATATTGAAAATTAATGTAGTTTTTAATAAATAAATTATTCGGATAGTTTTTCACGATGACCGGTGGCAGTAAGTGCTTAATAGCCTAAATATATGGGGTAATAATAACTGTATACATATGCACCGAACTGCAACATACAATTGGTATCAACGTACAGTGCAAATGGTTTGAAAAACAGGAGCGCAGAACGCTTTCCGCACTAAAATGTCCCTGCGGACTGAGGAGCCTGGGACAAAAATGGCTTGGGAGATGTCCTGGCCTGGTTTTCACTAATTAGCATTTGTCAGCAACTTGGACCACCGCAGAAGTCAGCTTCCTGGTTGCCGATTGCGTTCGCTTCACCTTTTTCAGAAAATCAAACAGCCCAGTGACCCTTAGCTTTAACATTTAGCCCACTTGAAAAGTTCAAGTTTTATAGGTTCGTGGGAGGTG
Source organism: Semibalanus balanoides (assembly GCA_014673585.1). Lineage (NCBI taxonomy): Eukaryota > Metazoa > Arthropoda > Thecostraca > Balanomorpha > Balanidae > Semibalanus > Semibalanus balanoides. The sequence goes on from VOPJ01007509.1 coordinate 1,914, forward strand.
GGAGTGATCGGAGCCTTAGGAGGCTAGCAAGAATACCTGGACCACACGAAACTGCCAGACGCCTTTTATGTTTGTATTGGAGGTTTTTGCGCGCACTTGCCAGACGCTTAGTCTCATTCATTTTCCCATTTCAACAATTTCTATCGTTTTAAACAAGCAAGTCGTTATTCTTGTCTCATGCCGCGAAGCGGCGCGAAATTTTCGAGTTTTCACTGTGGATGGCTGTATTTTGACTGTTGCAAAAGCAATTTTTACAGCTGTACGTCCGAGCGTTTGGGGGGGGGGCAAAACATAGTCTCAAGACCTTTGGGGGGGCATGGCCCCTTTGCCCCCCTGGATCCGTCCTTGGATGTGACTAGTTTAATTTAGTTTAAATAGGTGGTGCTGATGAATTTCATTTTTTAGCGAGGTATGATCAAATAACAGCGAAAAACATGGAACCCCATGCACAAGCACAATTGCAAAAGCTGACTCCATACCTCCGACCTGTACTCCATCGACTGAAGTTCGGGAACACTTCACTGCAGTGCTCACACCTCGCGTATACGCCTCAGCTCTCCCTCAGTGACACTAGCGCCACGCTGCGGCCGGCTGCGGCGGCTGGCCCGCTCACCGTCTCCACCGGGCGACAGCGCGGCCGGCAGTTGCTGTTGGTGAGGGCTCGTGGATGGGTGTGTGCGTGTGTGCGTGTGTGCCGTGAAGACCGTACGTGTCTGTCAGTCCACCACCGAATGTCCTTCAGTCGCAGTCCCGCCAGGTTTGCTAGTCGCTGCATCCACCACGGCTTCAGGTCTGCAAGTCCACAAACAGGTTGCCTAACAGTCTGCGATCCACCACGTGCCTTCAGTCTCGAGACCACGTCTCAAGGTCTTCAGTCCGCCCAGTCCTCAGTCGCAGTCAACACCACGTGCTTCGGAGGTGACTGCAACAGATCCACCAGAGTGCTTCAGTACTGAGACAGCCTCCACCAGGTGCTTCAGTCTGCAGTCCGCCAGGTGCTTCAGTCTGCAGTCTGTCAGGTGCTTCAGTCTGCAGTCCACCACGTGCTTCAGTCTGCAGTCCGCCAGGTGTTTCAGTCTGCAGTCCACCAGGTGCTTCAGTCACGCTGCAGGGAAAGCTCACCAGGAGCGGAGGAGGACAAGGGATTGACATAGGTACGTACTGTGCTGACGTGCACAGGCATCTCATTATGGGACACACACACACACACACACGTACGCACGCACGTTCTGTTTACTGTGTTCGCACACTCATTTTGTTTAAAGGAAATAGTTCACCTTCAACATGTGTTTTGGACTGGGATAGCAGTTTTGTAGCCCGTGTTGAAAAAACCCTAATTGCAAGTTTTCTGGGCTGAAAGGCCAAAGGGCTCTCCAGCCGAATATATTTAACTTTTTGACGAAGGATTGTGGGTTTCACACGCCTGGGCAGAGGCTTTGGTGGGCCTCACACGCCTGGGCAGAGGCTGTACAGTAATCTTACGCGACTATATATTCGAGATCTGATTGGCTGAAACCGTGTTTGACGTTGCGGAGAGACGCATATAGTTTTTGATGAAAATTATAATTTTTACGTCCCTTCTAGTCCTGAATCGGCGCGATGTATGACTATTTTTGACATTATGAAAAGAAGTTGTATTTGAAAATATAATCAAATTGTGTTTGAAAAAAAACACACAATCCAAGGTGAACCATTTCCTTTAATGGGTTCGTGTGCAACACTGCGAGTTTTCTTGAGCGAACAAGTCGTAAATGTGACACGTTTTCTGCGGGCTTGATGCAATTCCAATTGATAAGTGGTACAATTTAAACCTGGTCATGGTGTCTTTGCCAGTCCTTATTAGACTGAAGTGGTGACACCTTTGGCAAAGTTGACTGCGTCGAATCACTGGGCTCTCCTCTGGGAGCAAAGAGGACATGAACATTTGTTCATGATACCAAAACGATACAATTATTATCACACCTTCCTTTATGCCCTTCCGTGCGGATATGACGCCTCGCCGACTAGGCGGTGCCTCCGTCACGCTCTCCCTGTGACGCTCTCTGCCGCGTGACGCGTGACGTGTTGGCGTCACGCGGCTGGCGGGCGATCTCCCGTGTCACTCCTGTCACTTCGCGACACCGGCGCTGTCCGCGGCGGCGGCGGCGGCTGAGTGCGGCAGGGATGGCGCGGGCCGCGGCGCGCCGTCAAACCGCGGCTAACGCGGCGCGGCTGTTTGTTTTTGTAACGCGGCTGCAGCGCGGCAGGGACACTCACACGGACGGTGGCGGTCGGCCTCAGTGGTGGAGCTGAGTTACTGAGAGGCCGACCGGTCAGCTGAGAGCCAGCGGCATTCTCTCAGTGTCACGCTACAGGGACACATTGGCTCTGTTGCCGACTCCCGTGGCGTCTGCCGGGAGGAGCAGGCCAGAGCAGCCGTGTGGGAGCCGCCACGGGAACGATCGGAGGCGTTTAAAGGGAATATAGCACCTTTAACATTAGTTTTTAACTGAGATAGCCAGATTGTCATTAAACAAATGTACAGCAGCCGAGCCCATAAACGCACTCCTCCAGACTCCAGTCTCCTCTGGTTGTAGCTACACCGATTTCGGGAGCAGGATGGATGAGTTTAGACGAGGTTTCGGGCGGTCTTGGATAAACTTGAAGCAAGACCGGCCGAGGCCTGGAGAGTGTCAGCCATGGGAACGCTGAAAGAACTTTGAGGAGGTTAGAGTCACTTAAGGTGCCACGGGAACAGATCCGTTCTCTTGAGGTGCCACGGAACAGATGTGTGCTTTTGGAGGTGCCACGGGAACAGATCCGTCTTCTTTGAGGTGCCACGGGAACAGATCCAGAGGCGGTCACAGGGGGGAGGGGGGTGGTATGCGGGCCATCCCCCTTTCAAAGACTATGAGGGGGCAACATATCTTTTGATCCCCCGCCGCCCGAAAGTCACTTAGAGACCAGGTGGGCCCGCTCCAGTTCCCTCCCCTCCCAAAGGTCAGGGCTGCGACTGTCCCCTGAACGTATCAAAGTTTGCTAATAAAGTGTGCTAATAACAAGTGGCTGAGCAGCACCAGGTGTGCCCTAGCCGTGCACTCCAGGGAGTTACCCACTCAGGAGTACCCACTCCTGAATGTACCGACTGTGGCTGAGCACCAGGTGTGCCCTAGCCACTCCAGGGAGTACCTGAATCTACCGACTGTGGCTGAGCACCAGGTGTGGCCTACCCACTCCAGGGAGTACCCCCTCCAGGGAGTACCCACTCCCTACCCACTCCTGAATGTACCGACCGGACCTCGAATAAGTCCGTAAACCAAATAAATCAACTGTTAACGACCGCATCAACCCGAAAATTGGCCCGATAACGAACTTGTAAAGTTAAACCCAGGAAGTAGTCCCCTAACTGGCAGGTCACCGAGGAACCATATCGTACTGATAAACCCACCGATGATCCATATCGTAGTGATAAACCCACCAAGGAACCATATCGTACGGATAAACCCACCGAGGAACCATATCATACGGATAAACCCACCGAGGAACTATATCGTACGGATCAACCCACCGAGGAACCATATCGTATGGATGAGTTCAACAAGTGGACGCGTAACTCGCCAGTAGACTGAGCGGCGCGTGCGAGCACATACATACCAAAACAACTGAGTTAGCTAGCTGTCCTGGGCCGCCATCTCGCTGCGCCGGTAAACCCAGTGGGCGTCCCATAACCAAGCCCTGAACGCCGGCGCCGTGACNCTAACTGTAGCGTTATTTGACACAAATGCCTATATTTATGTATATATTGGGAATGATACGCTGGCTGCTTTACATTCCATATAACACATCTGTTCTGTATTCGGACAAACTTCGGACAAACAATGATCTTCGGACAGTTTCGGACGGACAGCTGACCATGGTCTTGGACATCGGTCGGACATTGGACCAGATAATTTTTTCCTGAAACTGGCACCATTAGAGTGCACGTCATGCGGCACTGCATACTTCATCGTATAAATAAATGCTTAGACCAAAATCCGTTGACTATGGAAGGCTTCGCCGACGCCGACAAAAACTATGAATTGTAACTTTGTACTCTATGTTAAATAAAAACTTGCATGTCCATATTTTTGTTCAAAGTAAAAGTTATTTGATGTAGCTATCCAGTGGTGAAAGCCCAATCTCAATCGGGGCAGTGGTTGCAAAGTTATTAGCTTCCGAAAGAAGTCACGTTCGTCCGTGTCGGGCTTGACCGGATCGGATGTAAATTTGTATTAAGTTGACGAGAAACATCGCGGACCCTTCGCGCCCGCGCGGTAATAACCGAGCTGACCTCTGACGTGTCTCCCCTTACAGGCCTGGTGTTCAGTGACGCGCCGTACGACAGCGTCTACAGCGGCGTCTGGGGCTACAACGGCATCCTGGCCGCCGAGGGCATCATGTTCTTCTTCGTGCCCTCTGTCCGCTCGGTCATCCTGGCGCTGCTGAACGCCGTCTTCGCCACGATGATCCAGGCTGCGCTGGCGGTCAGTCTAAAACAGGTGAGATGGCGCTGCAGTCGCGATTCAGATTGTTGAGATGGCGCTACTGTCGCGGCGCAAATGTGCGGTTGAGCGTAATTTGTCGCGATGGTCTCTGACAGAGTCCTCTGGACTTGTTTGTATGGGACATGTAGCACCATCTACTGCTGATAGGCTTTAAGCCCGGTAGATCTGCCATTGCAAGTATTTTGGTGGGTGTTGATGATTGGGCATGGGCAATCAAGTGCACTGGCGGATCCAGAAAGTGTTATTTTGACAGTTTGGGGGGCCATATTCCTAAAAATTATCGCATAATTCTTTGAAAACTTCATCCGGATTTCGTTGCTTATGTATCAATGACTGATTTAAAACAAACTTTCTCTAGTAAAGTTGCTTAGTTTTAGACAAACTCAGGAAATGTGTCGAATTTGCGACGATTTTGGGTGGTTTGGGGGGGGGGGCCAATGGCCCCTTTGGCCCCCCCCCTGGATCCGCCCTTGATCAAGTGATTCTATGGCACCATAGAGTAGCATCGTTTCTTCAACAACAAAATCAACGAAGTCTTCTGTTCTGAATATTACTAAAAAGCACATTGGGAAAACATTATACATTTTGACTTAAAAAATAATGTTGTTCAACTATCGGACCGGATCACGAATCATACTTTAAACTAAATTGCTTAAAGGGAAATAATAACCGCCGAAAAGCGCCGAAAAGCGCCGAAAAGCGCCGAAAGCTTGTTTTGCATATAAGGAGTATATTTTTCAAAAAAATAAATATTTTTGACATGTGTAAGATAATTTTTTAATACTTATTAAGAAATAATAACCGTTTGATTTTGTTCTGCATTGCTTTGTGCAACGTGTATGTTATAAATCAGTGGTTCCCAAACGGTGGGTCATGACCCCATTTGGGGTAACGGAGCCATCCTGCGGGGGTAACGAAAGTCTATTAAGTTGAACCATAAATGTTATGCTAAGACAGCTCTGGTGCAGCCCTCGGCTAAAACATGTACTCAGACAATGGGTATAATAGCTGCACAGAACGCAACAATTGTTTATGTACTCATTTTACTTTACGCTTTAAAAAAATGTCTGTTTAAAATGGCATGCAGAGCAGCTAAACAGCACGAATCAGCCCACCGGCCACCATTAAATGTGCGCTCACAGTCTTTGTTTTTATTGCAAGATGCGACGCTCCGATTGAAGTGTGTTAACAGGTGCAACCAACACATTGGGAAACAATAAACGCTTTTTTATAAATCGGTATAAGTTTTGATGGGTGGGGTAATGGCCTCCTCTGACTGCTTAAAAGGGGTAATGGTTTTGGGAGGGCTGGGAACCACTGCTATAAATTGATCGAGTTTCAATGTAAAAAAATGGAAGGGAAATATTGATATTTTCCTTTAAGCGTTTTCAAATTGAAATAACTTGGGTTTCTTGTATTTGAATGCTTAATGTGAACGGAGTGAAGTACATACCTATAATTTGTTTACTCTCCTGATTTCAATTACTAACTCATTTTTTGTGAAAATGGTAATTATTTCCCTTTCAGAAGCTTGCAAAAAAGTGACTGGCTTGCATTAATGACCACATCCCTACTTCCGATTTGAAACCGTTTCATCTCGCATGTACATTGTATATTGCCCAATGTCCATCCAATCCACGATTCACACTACACCTGTTTTTGTTTCAGCTGGGTCTACCGGTGTTCACGTTTCCGTTTGTGATATCGACTCTGCTGCTGCTGGCGACCAACACGGCCGTTCTGGGTGAGTCGCGAAGTCACTGCGTCACTGAGTCACTGAGTCACTGAGTCACTGATTCGCAGCCGTGCAGCGCTGCCACCGTCCCTCCCTGCTCCGATACGGCGTCCACTGCACGGACCGCCCTATCTGCACACAAGTCGCCTTGCAGGTCCGCTGCTACGACTGGCAGTGGAGGGGTTCGCCGGGACGTTACCTTCTCTGGCAGTGGAGGGGTTCGCCGGGACGTTACTACTCTGCAGTGGAGGAGGGGGGGGGGGGCGGTTCGCGGGACGTTACCTATTGCAGTGGAGGGGTTGCGCCGGGGACTTACCTACTCTGGCAGTTGGAGGGGTTCGCCGGACGTTACCGCCTTACTCTGGGCAGTGGGGGGTTCGCCGCCGGACGTTACCCTACTTGGCAGTGGAGGGGTTCGCCGCGCGACGTTACCTACTCTGGCAGTGGAGGGGTTCGACCGGGACGTTGACCTACTCTGGCAGTGGAGGGGTTCGCCGGGACGTTACTTCTCTGCATGGAGGGGTTCGGCGGGACGTATACCTACTCTGCAGTGGAGCGGGTTCGCCGGACTTACCTACTCGGCAGGTGGAGGGGTTCGCCGGGACGTTACCCTTCTCCAGTGGAGGGGTTCGCCGGGACGTTACCTACTCTGCAGTGGAGGGGTTATCGCCGGGACAGTTACCTACTCTGGCAGTGGAGGGGTTTCGCCGCGGACTGACCTTCTCTGGCAGTGGGAGGGGTTCGCCGGGGACTTACCTACTCTGGCAGTGAGGGGTTCGCCGGGACGTTACCTACTCTGCAGTGAGGGGTCCGCCGGTACGCTTACCTACTCTGGCAGTGGAGGTTCGCCGGGGACGTTACCTACTCTGCAGGGAGGGGTTCGCCGGTACGTTACCTATCTGCGGAGGGGTTCGCCGCGGCGTTACCTTCTCTGCAGTGGAGGGGTTCGCCGGGACGTTACCTACTTCTGCAGTGGAGGGTTTCGCGCGGACTACCTTCTCTGGCAGTGGAGGGTTCGCCGGGACGTACCTACTCTTGCAGTGGAGGGGTTTCGCCGCGGACGTTAACCTACTCTGGCAGTGGAGTGTGAACTGAAATGCGAGAGTTTGCCGGAAAGCTGTATTTACAAATACTCCTGAAAATGTTTGGCTTTTGGAATGGTATGTCATAAAATTTCAGATCGAAGAATGCGATTTTTAAGGCTCATCTTCGAAAATCGATAACGTAGGGAGTAGGGATAGTATTCCTTGGATGCACACTATTATCAGCGAGACTCCTGTAAATGTAAATCAGGGAAATGGAGCATAGCCGTGGCTGTATGTGGTATATTTGTCTAACGTTACGGGCAAATGAGTAGCTCGCTCAGCATGTCTATTTTTGTATTGAAAGATCATGAGAATACAAAATAGGACTATGTCTTCAACATTCTCTGTACAAATGTCACCAATGTTGGATGATGCGTTCTAAAAAGTATAGCTGAAAACAGGACTTGAAGCTGTCTGCCGTTTGACAGTAGGTACAGCCTGTGCCTTATCACTGCACAGTGTACAGTTCTCCGCCTCTCGCGGCTTCGCGCCTCTCGCGGCGACCCAGTTACCATGCCATAGTGGCGCTGTCCGAGCCAGAGAAAACAGTTGGTGTAATGCCGGCGGTGCACTCTCAGCTCTCTCTCTCTCTCTCTCGTCTGTTACCTCGGCTCCGTTCGGTGCAGATGTTCTAAGTTGGCAAACAAAATGGCATACAATGCAATGTAACGGCATAACGGTGTGGGAAGATGGAGAATGTAGATGGGAGGTGAAACCTTTAATTTAAAAAAGGTGATTCAAGTGTTAATTCAAGTTCACATTGACCGTAAGAAAACACTTAAAAATAAAGCTCACAGAACCACGGAGTAAACAGAGATGTATTACGTATATTGCTATGTTTATGTTATTTCGTATGCATATGTTATTCGCTATAATATGTTATTCGCAAGGGACGGATCCAGCCGGCCGTTTGTGGGGGGCAAACGTTTTTAGCGCGCATCTTACCTACCTCAATTTCGAATTTCTTCCCGGATTTTGGTTCCGCTCTTATTTTGCAACCACACGATTTCTATATTTTTTTAATTTTATTTGTTTTTAAAGTTTTTCGACGTCTTTTTGGATATCGAAAAAGGAAATAGGTATTTGTTATTTAGCGCCGCGAAGCGGCGCGAAATTTTTACGGATTTGCCTGATAGGCGGATTTGCGGATTTGCCCAGAAACATAGGCGGTTCGCTTTGTAGAGAATAAAAAGCTAAACGTGCTATTCCTTCAATTTCACCGTTACATGAACGAAAACGATGGCGATGGCTTCGTTATTGACGATGGTGTGACTTGATTTTTTTGTATATTTCGTACCCGAGCTGCACCAATGGGAATGCGCTCCCTCCAGCCTGTCCACCAGTGTGCGGTCGATTGGACAGCTCAGACCAAGCTGAGGGAACTGCTGCAGCAGAACGCGCGCGCTTAATGTCACTGTGTTTGTTTTGAGCATGATGCATTGAGCATGTTTTTAACCTGCCTTTTATAACCATGTGTTTAACATAATGTGTGATTTAACTTGTATGACGCATAACTTCCGAAAAACTGGTGTTCGCACGGATGAAGTTTGATATACATACATACATACATACATGGCGACCGATGTTGACGCCGCGAAGCGGCGCTAAAAGTTTTATTTTAGACTTGGAAAACGAAAATTTAGCATTGGAAACCAGGACTCAGATAACCCCATATGCCTGCGTTGTTACATCTCGTATGATGAAAAATATTGAAATTAATGTAGTTTTTTAATAAATGAATCTTCTGATTAGTAAAATCAGATGATCGGTGGCAGTAAGTGCTTAATAAACTTAAGTTATATGGGTAATAATTAAACTGATACATATGCACGCAACTGCAATATACAAATTTGGTATCAACCAACAGTGCAAATGGTTTAAAACAGCGAGCGGCAGAACGGCTTTCCGCACATTAAATGGTCCCGCGGATCTGGAAGAGCCTGGGACGATAATGGCATGGAGATGGTCCTGGCCTGGTCCACCATAAAGCATTTTGGCCAGCAACATTGAACACTGCAAGAAAAACAGCGTTACTTGTGCCGATGTCTGGTGCTCGTCTCTGCGTTCGCGCACCTTTTCGAAATCGCAGACTAGCTTAAAATTTAACCACTTGAAAGTTTATATTTTATGAGGGGAGTGGACCTGGGGCTTAGCAAATAGGTACCGCCAAGAACTGTCAGACGCTTTTCGTTTGTTTATTGGATTTTTTGGCACTGCAGACGCTTAATTCATTCATTTTTCCCCATTTTTTACATTCTCTATCATAAACAATTGGCGTATTTGTGTCAATTGCCGCGAAGCGGCGCGAAATTTCGAGTTTTCACTGTGATGGCTGTTATTGTGACTGTTGCAAAAGCAATTTGTACAGCTGTAAGTCCGACCGTTTGGGGGGGCCAAAACATAGTCTCAGGACCTTTGGGGGGCATGGCCCCTTTGCCCCCCCCCCCTGGATCCGCCCTTGGTTATTCGTATTTTGTTATTCGTATTATATGTTATTCGTATTATATAGCTCTATAAAGCATCTACATATATTCGAAAGAAGAATATGATAGAATTAATTGAAATAGCATATAATAGGTTTAAAAGCACCATGCTTCAAGCGTATTCCCTACGCCATAATGACCAGCAGTAGGTACCTACTTACATGTCAAGCACGTCATTTCAAGCGCAGCACTCACATTTCGATCCACCGTTGCAGGCTTGACTCGTGTAAAGAATCTGCGCTATCCGGAGCTACACCTGCGGGAGAGGTCTCACAAGCAGAAACCAGATCCGGAATCCAACGAGACATCGGATCCGGATCCCGACCGGGTCCCGAACTCAAACGGAAGCCAGCAGAGTCCATCACAGGGCATCGGCAACCCGCTGCCAGGTGACGGGGACAGGCGGCAAGACACGGTCAGATGAGGTCAGACGGGTCAGATGAGGTCAGACGGGTCAGATGAGGCTAGACGGGTCAGATGAGGTCAAACAGGTCAAATGAGGCTAGACGGTCAGATGAGGTCAAACGGGTCAGATGAGGTCAGACGGGTCAGATGAGGTCAGACGGGTCAGATGAGGCTAGACGGGTCAGATGAGGTCAGACGAGTCAGATGAGGTCAGACGGGTCAGATGAGGTCAGACGAGGTCAGATGAGGCTAGACGGTCAGATGAGGTCAGACGTGTCAGATGAGATCAGACGGGTCAGATGAGGTCAGATGAAGTCAGGGAGGTCAGACGAGTCAGACGGGTCAGATGAGGTCAGACGAGGTCAAACATGGTTTTCTGTCAGACACGGTCAAGACTAGTCTGGTCACATAGTCAAGTCGAGGCTAGTCTGGGAACTTTTGTTTTCATATATTAAAGACTTTCGCATTTCAAACTCAAAAACCATTTTCTAATGAAGATTGGTCAAACCACATGACCACAATGACCTTTCATGAAACATCCATAATTATATTGTTGCCCCCTGGCCCTGGCCCCATTTCTTAATAAAGAAGAAATATAGGTGTCTATAAATATTTTGTATGACAAGTTGAACAGTGTTTATCTCATTGAAATCGACCGAGCGGGGCACGAGATATCTCGTTGACGTTCCTGCCACGCTTTAGAGTGGCCCTCCTGCAGATTAACGTAATTCAGGCCACCTGCAGAGAGCAGGGTTAAACTACCATTGACGGGGGGGCGTTTAACGGCCCCCTGATGAATTTTCGTAGTAGCTTAAATACCATTTGCGCTATCAACGTGAAAATTTAGATACCTTCTTCTTCATCAATTGTATGTCCTTTGTGCAAAATGGAGCAATTTCTCAGATTTTGTGTATATCGAGAAATTTAGAGAATTTAGTGACGTCACTTACTTTACACGAGCTTGGCACAAAAATCAGCTTAACTTTAGCAGACCGTACAAGTGCCATATGTTAAGCAAAATGCAATAAAAATTACAACAGATGGCAAATGGCAAAGGCTTCAACATGGCTATCTCAGATGTATTTTATATAGTGTTTTTGACCCCCCCCCCCTTTGTTATGTAATTCACCGCACTCCGCTTTGGTTATGTATATGCCCACGATAAAACCATTACTTTTTTAAACATATTAAAACGCATTAATGTCAAGAGCCACATCCCTAACGACCAACGCATCACCTCAAGTTTCAAAATGATATCACTACTTTTGACTGACTTATGTCATGTAAAGTAAGAGCAAAGTTCATGACGTCATATTTTGACACTGCGTCTTTTGACTTGTATTGACCAGATGCAGACAAATGCATGCCAGCACTGTATTTATGAGAATAGACTGATTTAGAAACATTCCATGTATTTACATTTATCTATTAAAATTTTGAATTTCAGTGACCTAAACTTGACACTAACTTCACGGAAATGAACTCAGGTGGTAAAATTAATATCACTATCAACTTATATGTGGAAAATAAAACCATAAAACAAGCGTTGCATGACCTTCGTGGATATTTTGCGCATAGTACATAACCTTGTGTGACCTGATTGACTTTTATCAGCCATCTCATTTTAGCTCATGCGGGATGTGTATCATACCTTTGAGAGCACTTAAGATGGTCATGGTTGCAATCGAAGGCTTTGGATGGAAAGTATTACCCATACACTCAATACACTGATTTTGACCTTTGATCTGACCGTGACCTGACATCTGACCTCACATCATTACATTGTTATTAATTGAGCTGTAGATTCATCACATTGAGAGATTTCACAAGCCGCCGTGCGCTTTGCGTTACGATCATTGGCTCGGAAGATAACCAAGGGGCGTTTAATAAATGCATAGTGTGAAGTAGTTATTTTTAACTTTTGAACGTTTAAAACTCCCCACAGTTTGCGTATTTTAGCAATCTGTCAATCACTTGTTCAACATCTCGCTGTTGTTCAGCTCCAGCGGCGTCTTCCTCTGTGCATCTAATATGTGGTTCCTCTGCCAGGAGACCCCCTGCTTCAACGGCAGCCAGCTGAGGTCGAGGCCAGCACCAGTGTCAACCTCTAGGGCAGCATCTGCTGCCTGCATCTCCGGCTGATGTCTGGTCTGCCTGCCAGGACGTGTGTGGGAACCTCTGGCTAGGAGCCGGCCCGCGCGGCTCTGACTCGTGGCTGATGGACACAGGTGGTGTTACGGCGCCACGAGGCTAGGAGCTGGCTCGTGCGGCTCTGGCTAGTGGCTGATGGCTCGCGGCTGATGGACACAGGTGGTGTTACGGCGCCACGAGGACGATAGTAACAGCGTAGGCTCGGACATCGGGCAGTGATCTGAGACTTGTGCTGATTGTTGATTTACTCTCCATGTGAATCAGGCGCTAATGCTTCGATGCTAATAGAGCTGCAGATTGTCGTGTGTGCGATTCCTTATCTCATTTTGTTGCTGTTGATCCGGACATCCAGTTACTGTATGGTAACTGGATGTATGTAGTACATACGTATGTAGTATGTAGTACATACAGTTACTGTATGTAGTATGAACTACATACGTGATAATGTACAGTGATCTTTCCGTAGCCAATCTGAATCAGCACCAGATTGATAATTGTATGTTGGATAGCTGGAATAGTTGATGCATGACTCACGTTGCAATCAGTTATATGTAAATTGTTTGTGACTGTCAAACAACTAATAAAACCTATGCTCATTTTAAAGTGTTTTAACCATTTTCAATCTTGCACGTTTTTCGTTTTGTTTACACGAACCATTTGCACTACCTCCCCCGTTCCTGGTTGCCAACTCAATTACAACCCTGCAACGATAACAAAGTTCCACCCTTGACAGCAGTCCGTCTGGCCCGTGTGTTTGTAATGTGACCGACCCGGCAGGCATTGAACCATCACATCAAGCATGTCACGGACATATACCTTACACTAATGAAGATGGGAACGATTACTGACGTGGCAATGTTTATTTTGTATATACCAACAATGGCCTAGATTAAGGAATTAATTTCGTTGATACAAGATTTTCAAGATTAACGACAATACCCCTTTGGTATATTGGGTAATCTTAAAGGGAATATAGCAGCCTTGGGAAAAGTATGTAGAACGATGGAGAAGAATGCCCTGATTACGGTCCTGGCATTCATTTTTGCGGAAAAAAAGTCAGAATTTGTTGTAATTTGAAAAATAGTAATATGTTTACATGTGACTTCACGCCAATCTTGCGTCACCAAAGCGAATTGTGTCGTCACAAGGAGGCATCGAACGGCAAACTTTGCGCCCAGCCAGTGGACAGCTGCTTGTGCCCCGGAACCGCACGATGGGTGCGCCACACGGTAGGCCGTGAAACGCGACTAAGCTGGGTCGAAACCGGAAGCTTCGCTCGCCGAACCAGGTAGGGACGTGGGGGCAACGCATGACGTGAACCACTAGTGTGCCGAGCGCTGCATGTTACCGAGCCGGTCGGTGGTGGTCCGGGGCGGACGCATAGGGTAAAGACATGATATACTGGGGCGCTAGACGGTTCAAAAAGCGAAGCTGCGGTGGCAATCACAGTGAGTACTACTGATGACGTATGGCGAAACGCCAGCGGGATTTGTTGACGTTCCGAAATATGACCACTTATGGACCAAACGGATTTTGCGTTGAAAACTGCGCAACTAGTCGCTTTGGAGGGCAAAATTTCGGATTTGGGGTTTTCTCAGTCACACCCGACAATCTGGCTATCTCAGTTAAAATTAATACTCATGTTATAAAGGTGGCTATATTCCCTTTAAAGAAGAAGAAAACAATGAAAATGGTGGGAAAAAAATATTGAAATGTATGTAATAACGCCAAGACTTGATTGCTTAAATTAAGGCCATTGTTTGTATAATACAAAGTTAAACATTGCATGTTGGTGATCCCATTTATTCCCATCATCGTTTAATATTACCTCATTTTATGGAGCAAATACACCATCTCTTTATATAAAAAGTACTGCAACTGCTTAGCATTCCTTGTTTTTATTAGAACATTTAGGTGGACATTTCACATCGTCTTCCCAGCTATATTTTACTAGTGGATATTTGACGCGTTGACCTTATTGCGCCTCTCATCAACATTATCTGAAATTATAGTATCGGAATAGCATTGATTGCGCTGTCCTGTCATGTTTATTGTCCGTCGATCTTGTGATATCTTTATTGGCTCGTAACTCCTTTTGATTAATGTTTCGGGAGTATTAATCTTAGCCCACTATCTTCGTTTGACCTGTTCAGTAAATTCTTCCATCGCTTTTTTCATGTGAGAATAGCTCTTAGTAAACTTCTTATGATAGTGGATTCTTTATCCGCCCCCTTATAAATGTTGGTGCCCTGGGCCCCTGCTTAGACGTTCACTTGTTCAGCGCATAGGTTATTTGATTTCCCCGCTTACCTCCTTCGGTTTCTCATATAGCAAGAGCTTAAGGAAACAATAACCAAACACCATCCCACATCGTATTTAGCAGACGGAACATTTTTTCCGAACGCGCACGCTTTCAGCGTTAGCTGCCACGGTCATAGAATAAGTTAGATAACGCGGTCCTGAGCCTTCAACATCGGGCCAATGGGGAGCATGTCGTCAGCTACTGGTGTGTAAGTAATCGCTAGTTATTGATAACGGTTTTGATACGTTTAGCCAGGGACGTGGAGACCGTGAGGGCAGTGGGGGCAACTCGCCCCCTCAACTTTGGACCTGTGGGGGCGAACGACCCTCCCCCCCGCAACTTTGGAGCTAGGTGTCGGCCCTCCCCCGACTTTTACCATGATCTTATAATTCTGAATTAGATCAACGGTATTGTCTACGAAATTTTGCTTATGTTTTGTAGAAAAAAAGTGTAGTTTCAATAAAAAAATAAAGTAAAGAAAATTGAACTACATTGAATTAGGAGTTGGTTTTGCATCTTTCCATCTAAGCAGTGGCACCGCATATTTGACCATCGCAGCATGGAAACACTGCTAAATACAGCGCCCACCTAGCATAGGATATGTTTCTTCGTCGTAACGTTAATAGAGCTATTTCTTGGTCACAATCACGGTAGATAAAATACTCATGGTCACAATGTTGTAATGCTTTTTGGAGCTAAGTGCTACTATTGATTGATGAGATATTACAGGGCGCCACAAAATGAAAAACATTCAGTGTTTTTGGCATAGTTTTTGGCATTGTTTTTGGTCACGGTGTTTCATTGTTGTTGTTGTTTTTTAAGCAAAACGAGTCATTATAGATGTATGATGTCGACTCTGCTCCCCTGACGTTCAGCAGAGAAAGAATCGGCCAGGGGTAGAAAAAGGAAAAGTGGTCACAACGAAATTCCGGATCAAGACGGTCGCCGGCATTGACGCATCCAGAACGGGTGGCGATATATCGGGGATAGATTCCGATATATCGGGTGAACGGGTGGCGATAAATGGCGATAGCCGATATTCCTGTTGGCGATATAACGGGTGGTGACCACAGCGATATATCGCTTTTTTAGCTATCATTTTTGTTACCTCTGGTCCGACAAAAAGTTCCCCCCCCCCACTTGAAAGTACTTCCCACGTTTTTAACAGCATTTCAAACAGGTATCAATTACATATATTGTTTACGTTATTTACACAACACTTTTTTACCCTACCCATTAATAGGTAGGCAGGAGTGCCCTTCTATGCCCATGTGACCTGATGACTACCGGAGAGTTTAATAAGGATATGGATATTTAATCACGTTAGGTCACATCACTCCCCCTTTTTTTGAAAGGATAGCCGCCACCTGTATTAGTAAGGGATTTGTTCTGAGATTCAAGCAGGCAGATAGCCGAGCTAGTAGCGCCTACCTGAATCCCAAGAACTGACTACAGGGGCATTCCAGGACAGATCGACAAGGGGGTAACACCCTGCAACTCAGATTTCGATAAAAGTTCGTTGTAGGGGTTATCTGGGGCGCTGAATTGGGCTGTGCAAGTTTCAGATTTATTGGAGTCACGGCTGCTGAGTTATAGCCTCCGGCATTTTCGTGAGGCACTTGCATGGCTTTAGCCAATTAGCCAATAACTCCATTAACAAATTATCAATTCCCCTGAAAACATACATTTCCTGAATGCAATGAGCATTAGGAACATTATTCCAGGACCCAGTTTTTTATTTATTGAGTTGATTCTGATTAAATGAAACCTTTGACCTCTGGTGACCTGACCTGACCTTCAAACGAGCGCAAGTTAAAATAATGTTAATTTTATATTTTTATAATATTCTTAGCTAAGCTCTACCTTAAGAATATTATAAAAATATAAATAAGCATTTATTTTAAAACTGCCGCTCGTTTGAAGGTCAGGTCAGGTCACCAGAGTTGTCAAAGGTCCTATTTAATCAGATATCAACACAAAAATAAAAACTGGGCCTGGAATAATGTTCCTTACTTCATTGCCATTCAGAAAATGTACCTATGGTTTTCTAGGAATTGGATAATTTGTTATGGAGTTATTGGCTAATTGGCTAAGCATGCAAGGTGTCTCTCACGAAAATGCCGGAGGCTATAACTCATCAGCCGTTAATCCAATCAAGCTGACTTGCACAGCGCGATTCAGCGGCCCCCGGAGAACCCTATAACGGAGTTTTATCGTAATCTGCAGATTGTAGGGTGTTATTTTGGGGTTTTCGCTTGTCGATCTGTCCTGGAATGCCCCTACAGTTAGATGCTATGGGGATAAATTAATAACTGAATCATTCATAAACATACAGACTCACAAAAAACATACACATACACAGAAACACAAATACACATGCCAAAAAACACCACACCCATATCGACATATCCACATATATTCCACATCTATACTCATACCCACAACCACATCCTCATGGGCGCCACATAACCATTGAGTTGAGGCGCCCTTAAGCCCAAATTATCATCATCAACAACCACATCCTTACCCACATCCATACCCACATATATACCCATACCCACACCCATATCCTTACCAATACCCACACACATACTCACACCCATACCCACAGCCAAATCCATACCCACATTCATACTCACACCCACATCTACAGTTGTAGCTACAACCCCCTTTGCATATTAGCGAGAAATAATATTAGGCACCTGTGTGTTGCTGCTGATTTGAACTTATCGAACACTTTGTGGTCAACATTATCATATTGGATCAGATCTAGGATCAGACATGGTTTAACAAATCTTACTGCCCTATTACTTACCACGATTTATTGTTGTCATATAATTGCCAAAGTCTATTATCTAAGCGTTCTATATCGTATACAAAACATATTTACCTGGTTAAACATTTTGTTGTCAAGTAAAAAATAACTATTAGCTGACTATTTTTCCCAAATTGTCATACCCATGCACGCCCAGAACCCATGAAAAGTCAAAAAATGCAAATTCAACCCAGACATTTGGAAGAATTGAGTGGGCACCCATGGGTGCACCCAGCCCATGATAGTCCCTGACCTATGTACACCCACACTGTATCTACAGTAACATACCCCCCCCCCCCCGACGTAGAAAGAAGTAATCATAAATATTTGTCAATAATTAAAATAACAAATAAGAAAAACAAATATATTATAGAATAACAAATAAATGTATGTATATATATTATATATAATATTTATATAATATTTATAATAATATTATATTTATATAATATTAATAATGTATAATACTTATATTAGTTTATTTACATCAGTGCAGAAGACTAAACAAATAACCTTGACCGTCCGTCTGTCCGTCTGTCTGTACAATTTCTCAACTATGAAACTACAACAGCTATCGAATCTAAAACTGGCATGATAACAGAACGCCATGAGACCAGCTCATAGCCGTTTGTTTCAAGGCATTAGGGAAAGCTAATCTAAGTCGGCTACTCCACATTTGTTGTTACTAGAGTACTAGAATGTAATATTCTAAAACTGCTGTTTTTGACAAAAAGTAGAAGCTTTGACCTCGTTGAGGAAGTTGTAATTATTATTGTATTTCACAAATATTTTACACACCATGTTTTTAGACCAAATGGCACCAGAAACGAGCCCGTCCCGATAGAATTCCGAAAATTAAAAACGCCCAGAATAAATTGGCACTCTAATATATAATATATATATATATATATATTAATATATATATATTATATATTTATATATATATTATATATAATATACTATATATATATATGAGTTGCTGGTGGTATATATATATATATTATATTATATATATATAATATACATATTTATTATAAATGTTTATCCAGCCTTTTATAGGCCCCCATTTAAAAAAAAAAATTAAAAAAAAAAATATCGGGTCTTACGTTTCGCTAAATATATTTTTAGTCTTCATCAAGATTTAATGATCTGGCCAGGTCCGTTACACCGAACAATACAAACACAAAAGCAACCCAAGCCAAGACTGAGAACGCAGCCCGACAATTTTATTTACAATACTCCTAATCTAAAATATTCACAGAAGTTAATCAAAAAGTACCATAGCTAGTGGATTTTAAACAAAATATGTAAATATACACCGTAAGATATCGGATTATCACCGATAAGATATCTGATTAATCTATCGGAACCCATTTAACCATATTGTCATTGACAAACAATAGAGCGTTGCATAGCGGGCACACGCAGACCTGCGTCCGGTTCACAATCCGCTTCTGAGATGCATCTCAACCTTTGTTCACTTCTCAGCATCGAGTCAAACCAGAACAGCTGAAACTACCCATACCGTCTTATTCAATACCACTCACCGCTCATTCGTTCCTACAGATGCAATCCATCTCCTCTCTCTCGCCCTCCTATACTCCACATTCTGTCGCCACACTCTCTCCAGCCCAATGACCCACACATCGTTAATACTATGGCCCGATGCACAGAAATGGCTCCTTACAGGGAGGGCAACTGCTGGATTGCTGGCTCGTATAAAGGAGAGAAGGTTTTGCACACGTGTGTACAGACATCCCCCTGTCTCACCCACATAACATACACACCTACAGACACCACACCATATACCGTATATAGCATTCACACTCCTGCACCCTATCATCCAGTCATACGTAGTCACACACTTCGCCTGCGCCCCCGTCACCCGTTCTGCCTTTCTGATGAAGCTAAAATATATTTAGCAAAAACGTAAGGACGATATTTTATATATATATATATAATATATATATATATATGTATATATATATATATATAGTATATATATTATATATATATATAATATATATAATATATATATATATAGTTGGTGTGTGTGTGTGTGTGTGTGTAGCCTGATAGGCCTCCCTGAGGTTTGTACATACCTATTGAATAACATTTTACACATGCGGCGCATCTTGCTGAATTTTTCAGTAGATGGGTTTATACGTATCCTATCATAAAATGAAGTGTACACATATTAGATCCTGACCTATAACCTTTTCGTTAAGGTCATGTCAGACCACAACTGGCCATTGACCTGGCTACAAAGGTCACCAGTTGACCTAGATACTCAAATGGGGATGCCTTTCGATTCTCCTTATGAGCAGGCAACACGTTACCGATTTCGGTGTCTCTATCTCTCTCCGTTTCGAAGTTAGGCTAAGTGCTATGCGTATACTAAGTTTTGGACGTGGTCGATCTTAGGTCATTCACTTGACCTGGAAGGTCACCCGTCGACCTAAAAAAAAAATCGCTTACTGTTGGACTCCTCTCATGCCAGGCAACATGCTGGTTCTTACTCTTTGTTGGTAGGTTTGGAAGTTAGCTAGGGGGCCTGTGATCCCCCCTCCCCCGTAGGGCGAAGGTGAGAAAAGTCCCCGTAGGACGAGGGTTAAGCCTTTGTTGGCTCCTCCACCGGCCACTGGCTCGTCCTGTTCATGAAAAACACATCTGAACAGATGTCCAGATACATTATTGTTTCCTCTGGTCCGGTAGAACGAGGCAATGTCACGTGCCGGGATGCGGGCAAGTGTCATCCTGATAGCCCAGTGGTATGACTCGCATTTTAAAGGTAATTGCATTCACCTTTTAATCCTCCCGATTGTCGGTCTTGTATCCCCTGTCACGCCGACGTTAACCTGGGTCCGGTGGCCGCTGGCCACCGGGCAAGTGACGGCCCTCGAGCCGTCCCCCGGGAGTGGTGGCCGTCTGCATGGCGTGGGCCCTCCACGCAGCTTCGTCCTGCGGGGAAGGGCCTGTTCATGGGGCGGCTGCCCGGTCAGCGGCTCATTTTGGCCCACTTTACCCCTTCTCCTTCATCCATGGCTGCGCAATGGTTCGTCTGGACCGAAGCGGTCTCTCCCTAAACCAAACCAAACCAAACCAAATAAAAGGTCAACGATGAACCGCTGGACGCCACCAGACAGCCAGAGGGGAGGGAACTGAGGGTGAGGAGGAGACTTCTCTGGTTGTGTGAAGGTGAACACTTTCACTATGTTTTATTGTGTATACTTGGTTTAACCTCAGCAGCTTGGCGTGATTGTTAATTTTAAAGCTCTTACAGGAGTTATGAAACGTTGCATGTCGAAATGTGGAAACCATTTGCACTTGGCAGCAGCCTCCGCCAAATGTTTGACATTCCTAAGCGATGACGTCACTAAAGTCTTGTTCCGCATGTTTGCACGTTGTTAGACATTTTAGTCCGACAGTCGATCAGCGTCTTCGGGCTGTTATGTATGTTGTATATTAATAATATTGTTAGTTCATTGACACCAAAACAACCTATACTAAGTTTGGTTATTACTTATCAAAATTGTACCGCGGAGACGGTCGCGTTCCTTTGACAGTCTCAACTCAATTAAGGTAGTTCAGGTAGTTATATCTCTCTAACGTATGCAAAACAGCATACTGCGGGGCTTTAAGCTGATTGGGTACGTAATCCTGGTCCGGCGCTACTTGTACTGAACGATTTCCGAGTTTAACGTATACCCATAACTGGTGGGTTAGCGCTTTGTCAATCTGGTGACTGAACTGTCTAATAAATTCTCCGGCTGTAAATGTGCCACTGGGATCAGGCGAGCTTCTGAATTTGCTGCCGACGCGCCATCTAGCGGACGCGGAGCTGACGAATGGCGCCGTAGACAGGACGCTGTTCATTTCTTACAAATTGGTCCCACCCACGTGTCGGTACTGGCTACTGCGCGCAAGATGAAGATGCAGTTTCCACGTGTCACCACACGGTAATACACCGGACCTGCGGCTCTGTTGCCTGTCGGTGACCAGATTTTATAAATTTCCGGGTCAAAGTCACTAGTGCTAACTTTCAGCATGTATGATTATGGTTGTAACTAACTTGTATTAGGATTTTGGTATGCATTGATGTTGCCCAAATTAGAGTAGAGCCTTTACGGAACCATATTTTAGCATTTACGTAATACCTTCTTTAGTAGATAAATAGACCCACACCTATTCTGCCCATGTTTTAGCAAATGATTCCCCATTTCCACCCTTTTTACGAGCGAGCGCGAAGCGAGAGCGAGCCCTCATTAATACGCGGATTTTTTATCGATATAAGAGGCCGATCCCACCCGCGGCCCGGCCCGCCAGACCGGCGACGATGGTCAAAGCTATAATCTTTTGAATCCCGCATCCGATTGACAAGCAGTTTTCAACCACAATCTGAAAATAGCCCCATGCATATGATCATTATGATTTTTGACAGGTTTTTTTTTCATGTGATGGGTCATGCATGGCGCGTACACGTGGCCGCCGTCAGGGGTGTCAGAAAGTATTATTCTGCTGTAGCTGAGAAACGGCTGGACCTATAAAGCTAAAATTTTGTGTGAGGCTGGAGGCACCACTGGCAATGTTGTTCAGGTCAAACTCTGGGTCACACTGCACGTGCGCACGTGCACCCCTGTTCCGTCCAGGAAAATTACCTGCAAAACATCTTGCAATACCGGACCTATTATCCCGCGCTGGGCCGTGCTCCGCCACCTTCCCTCGGGCCGGGGGGGGGTGTTCGACACCCCCCCTTCTAAACTCGGCTCCTCTAGGACCTAGACATAACCAATACGTTCGAGAGCTCGTCAAAAGGGATTTCCGAAATATTTCGTGAAATTTTTGTTCAAGGTCAATATTAGAGTCACAGGGTCATCAAAGGTCAAATTTTCTCAATTTTCGCAGATTTAAGGACATAGCTCCAAGTATATCCCCAAATATCTCGGAAACTATGATAGCTAGAGTAACATTAGAAGCATTAGATAGATATTTGAATTGCAAATCGCACCTATGTCCTTCAAATTTGATGCCTCAGATCAATAGTTTAGGCTCCTAGAGGTCCATCAAAAATGTCAAGAAATGGGCAGTTTTTGGTAAAAATATGTTTTCCTGAATAGCATTTTATTTCTAAAAATGTCACATAAATGATTTTAACTCTATCGTTGTTCCTCTCGTTTCAAGACGCTTTGAAACATATTCATGATGACCTCGTAAGGTTAACTTCAAAATTTGACCTCAGGTCAAGGTCATTTGGTGACCCAGATGTCATGTTGCATATGGGGCGTACGCGGACAGACGATAACAAATACAGTTTTGGTGTTATCTTGCTCGTCTCTATCTTGCATAATCAGAAGTTATTTAGCAACTATTGCTGATGACGCAGATGACGCTCAGATTGACCTTGTAGAGATCCGTTTAGAACAATCGCACCTAGGTCATTCAGAACGAGCCTAAAAAAACATGATTCTGAAATTAATCAGCCTGATCCAATTGAATACTTTCAGAATTAAGAAGCATCTGTTTATTTTCCCTTCACTTATATGGGGAGGTCAAGGAAATTGCCTGACCTTAGGTCACTGATAGTCGAAATCCGAGATATACAAACTTTAGAATAGTCATGGCTCTTATGAAGACCCCTTGTAGTCGAAACCATCCGCTAAAAACTGTGGCTTTGTGAACCGCAAACGTTTTCGTTGTAGGTGGGGTCACTTGCCCCTAGCCTGGTGACCTGACTGACATACCTATTGGTCAAAACTTTTTTTGATAAGCTTGTACAAAATGATCGAAACAGGTACTGAAAATTTGCGGCGCACGCGCCGCGTTTTCCCCGATATCCAGGAAAAACCTGAGGGGGGGGTGTCTAAACACCCCCCCGGCCCGGCGCGGGATATATCTCGGCAACCAAAGTCGCAATGACACGGGTCAAACACAGATGCGTAGAGAAACGAGTCCGCCCGGGCGGAGCACTATGTGTCGATCACGCGGCGCGCTGGTACGTGCCAAAGTTAACTGGCTATACAAAGCCGCAAATTTCATAGTTTTAATAAAAATATGTCGTCTTCACAATTTAAATCGTGCTCAGGCACCTATGGGACGTGAAACGATGAAACTAAACATCAATCTGTAAACCAATGTACCGTCTCTAAAATTGCATGCAAAAATTGAGGTTTAATCAGTATTTCGCTGTTAAATAACTGCCTGTAATATTTTTTATTGACGATTCCTATAACTTCCTTCATTAAAACGCCGTAGCTTCAAAACAAAAGGGTGCTAGACATTTGTGTGTATTTTGTTGTTGTTTGTTACAATGATGCAGCTGTAAAGTCGCAATCAAGATCCATATATACCCACCAAAATCAATTTTTTTGCGCTACAAACATGAAGGCTTATGAATCGCAAATTTAAATAACGCTGCAAAACCTATTTTAGTTCAAAGTATCGATTTAGTTCGTATATATTTGCGACGACAAAACACACAGCGAAAATAATTCAAAAGCATGCTTTGCCAAGACGAACCTCCGTTGGACGGGTTATAAAATGACGCGGATTTATTCGGACTCGCTCGTCCTTCGCCGTTTGCGGCGTCTTACTGGTTTCTATCTTTTTCCCTTTCTCTTTCGCGTTTGATGATTTTTAGCTAAATAATCGCATGTATCCTTCCCAGTAATTTTGTATAAAAAACACGCTTTATTCTCAGCAGTGCCTACCAACTCCTCAATGGAATTCGCATTCCGTGAATAACCTAGCATGAGCAGCATTGAAAAAGTAGTCCGAACCATTTGAATGGATGAATTACCGAGATCAGGACCAGCGCTAAGCATAGCTTATTGCGCAGGTCTTGACCCCTATCGTCCGATCGGGCAATTCCTGGCAGCCGGCAGAATTTAGAAGCGAAAGTTGTACGTGCCCGACATACCTGGACACGGTCCACCCCACTCACTGACGTCACCTGACATTGGGTGCGACCGCTGCCACCGGCCGCAGGCCATCCCAGTCAGGAGCAAATAGCGAGCGCCGAAATGATTCGAACCCGGGCTGCGACTACCGGGAATGGTCAGAAGTCCAGCGCTCCCCCACTGAGCTACAGGGGCGGACATAAGTTAAATATTTAAATTATTGTATGCCGATGGCTATTTTCAATATCAGGATTGGTCGACCTGGTATTATATCTGACTCGTAAACATAGTTGATATGAAAGTGTTCACGTGGGCTTATCCCATTTCATGAAACAAAAACACATGAATTTCTTTAAAAAGGCATCAAACTAAAGCGAAGGAGAAAAATTTCCTATTCGTGCCACTATGCCAGTCAGTAGAGTTTAACATCTATGGTGTCCCTTCATGGGCTATTTTGTCATGTGTGCGTAATCTTAAGTTCAATCACTGCACGTGCCTATTATTGTGCTTTCCGTTTCAGTTCCAACTCCATACAGCCAACAGGCTGATTGCATAAAACTCGACAACACATTGCAGCAGAATTGACACCAATGCAGATCTTACTCCTTGCCACCTAAAAACAGCAATCAGTATGGGAACCACGCTTCTGACACTAACCACGGGTGATAAAAATCGAGACTGATTCAGTCTGCCAGATTCACGGGGACGGAGCAGGGGAGTGTGACAGAGGCACGCCGCGACAGTTGGTTCCCCTGTCTCCAGGGAACTCTATACTGGGGACCGAATCAGCCCTCGCCAGTAGTAATAGCCAGAGGTGTGGATTGCACCACAATAGCAGCGTTCAGAAGTAAACGGGACGAGATTTGAATATCTTAACTGGAATCGGCGAATGACCGGGATAGACCTGACAGGTGTTTCCATATTCGAAGGTTAATCCGGCCTGCAATTACTGTTGCTATGAGATGCGCACAATTCTGTGTAGTTTTGAAGATGTTGTCCAGCAATTTTTATTTCGGCACTCCAGTTTCTGACTGCTGTATAATCCGCGCGGAGTCCATCGCCAGAGCAGGAGCTTAAATGCTAGGATTAAGACTACCTATCTGTGCAGGAATCCGTCTTGGGATCACTGTTGTCTTTTCCATAATACATTTCAACATTAAAGAAAACGCTTGCCCTGTATTATTATAATAATACATGGAAGATATGCTCCAAATATGTGACGAATGCGTCCAAAACGGTAGCAAAATACTGCATGCCACAGTTAATTACATTGGTAGATTGGTATGGTAGCCTATCAAGAATGGCTAAGCTATGTGCTGGCTTGTCTTAAGAATTCCGTTACTTATGTTGATTTACAGAAGGGACGCTAGTGTGATTATGAACAATAACAAATTACCAGTTATTCGATCTGTTTGGTTTAGTTTCAAATAAATTATAATCGAAAAGGGTAAGACGTGTTTTCACGTCAGTGGCGCACGCAGGGGGGTCAAAGGGGTCAGCTGACTCCCCCGAAATTTATGAGGGGGCCCGCATCCAAAGAGACCCGTACTTCTGGCCCATACTTAGCGGGGAAGGGGCCCGG
>VOPJ01007510.1:0-22237 GCA_014673585.1 Semibalanus balanoides
ACAGCGGGCAGCACTCCTGTGCCACAGCCGGCGACACTCCTGTACTACAGCCGGCGGCACTCCTGCACTACAGCCGGCGACACTCCTGTTCTACAGCCGGCGACACTCCTGTACTACAGCCGGCGACACTCCTGTACTACAGCCGGTGACACTCCTGTACTACAGCCGGCGACACTCCTGTACCACAGCCGGCGGCACTCCTGTACCACATCCGGCGGCACTCCTGTACCACAGCCGGCGACACTCCGCACTACAGCGGCACACTCCTGTACTACAGCTGGCGGCACTCCTGTACTACAGCCTGGCGGCACTCCTGTACTACAGCCGGCGACACTCCTGTACCACACCCGGGGGCCACTCCTGGCAAAAACTTTACAATAAAGCCCCATGGCGGCACTTCTGTACCAACAGCCGGCGACACTCTGTACCACAGCCGGCGACACTCCTGTACTACAGCCGGCGACACTCCCTGTACTAAGCCGGCGACAACTCCTGCACTACAGCCGGCGACACTCCTGTACTACAAGCCGGCAAGCACTCTCTGTACTGCAAGCGGCGGCACTCTCTGTACTACAGCCGGCGGCAACTAGCTCCTGTACTACATGACCGGTCAGCACTTCGCTGTATCTATAGTGAACGTGCAACAACGCAGCAGTGCCAGAAGTGCCACCGCGCTGACCCGCCCTCCGCCGTGCCACCCCGAAAGCAGGAGTGCCGGCTCGGCGAGACCAGCAGGGTGCCAAGCCGTGGAGTTTGCATTGGGTTAGCCTGGTGGTGTCCCTGACCGGGCAGGCGCGCCGACACCGTCTGAGACTGCCGTTGACCGCCGCCGGCTCACATCGCCGGCGTCACCCCGTCTTGTCAGCCTGTCCTCCCACGGCTGTACGTGCAGCCGCCGACGAATGGCTGTGACATATTGCCGCGACACGGCAGCTGCATCTGGAATACGGAGTGGTCGAGCGAGCGAGATCGGGATTTCCCGCGACAGTGTTCAGTGAGCCTTGTCAACAGGCTGTATATAGGTACTGATCGCTAAGATCGGACATCTGCTTTATTTGCATGTAATGTAACACACGATATGATGCAAGCAAGCTATCGTAATGTAAATATCACTAACGCGTCTAACAGCTCAGTCTTTGTTATTGTTCCAATCACCTGAAGTATGAAGGAAGTTATTTTTAAGTCAGTTAGTGTTTTTGTTATTTTTTAGGTATGAAAACTTTGAACGGAATTATTAAAAAATTAGGTTTGGCTAAAGGACAGAAAGTGAAACAAATCATTGGCGAAACATTTGCTGGCGATCGTAATTTATGTGTTTATTAAACGTCATTAGCCTACTCTCGTGTTACCAGTTAACCCTCGCCTCGCCGTTTCTCACCTTCGCCGTACGAGGGGGCCTGTCAGGCCCCCCTGTTAACTTCGAAACCAAGCAACATAGAGCAACGCAGTAAAAATGAGTATATTTCCTGTCATGTGAGAAATCCAAGAAATATAATTTTTTGGGTTTCAGGTCAACGGGTGACCTTCCAGGTCAAGTGGGTAAATCGACCAAAAATATGAAATCGACCAAGTCCAAAACTAGCAATTTTGCTCCGACCGTCGTAATTATTAAAGTTATGAAAATAAAATGATTTGGTAAGCGTCAAGTTGTTGGTCTTTAAACTAGCTATCTGCCCGCTATCGATTTTTAGGTCTGGGTTAGTTAATGACCTCTAAGGAACGAAAATCGTCACCATAGATTGAAATTGCCATGGGCGATTAGCATTATCAACCTAGACTCGATCACGTCCAGAAAAACGGTAATAAAACCTCAAAATTAGAAAGTGATAAATGTAAACAAAAATGAATTTTCCAAGACCAGTGTTGTCTCTAAAAGTAAAAAAGTAATCATTTGTTCGTATCTGGTCAAAAAAGCAAAAAAAATATTAATTTTAAAAATGATGTCATGAGTTTCTTACACTTCGGAAGCCATCACTCAGTCAAAACAGGAGATATTGCTTTGGAACTTTTTTTGAGTATATTCCATACTAAGTTCTTTCACATATATTCCGTTTGTTTTTAACATCTTTAAATATTTTGATTTTAAAGACATTTTTCTCCCAAATATTTTTTTTTGGGGGGTCATTTTTTTGCAAATCTGAGAATGCAATTGAAAAGTTTTTTTTTTGCTTTAAACTATTTTCGACGATTTTTCCAATATTTACGTTTTTTACCAACATGACGTCACTAAAACCTTATTATCTTCCAAAATGCTAGACCAATTTTGATTAAAAAAAATCGCCGACTACGTATAATTGTTTTCAAAACGGCTACTGTAACTGTCAGCTGGATTCGCTTCATGTGTAAGAAGTTATTCAAGAAAGACATCTGAGGGGCCTGTCAGGCTAGGGTTAAAGCTTAGAAGTGACGTAGCGTGCAACGGAAGCTGTCATACACGCGAGACCTTCTATGTGGTTGCAATGTTTGATGATGGTGTTTTCTTTGGTTCTCTTGTGTGATGAGTTAACTACCGCAGTATGGTTCTCCCTGTACACCCTGAGTCACCCTGTTTACGAAGGGATGGTTGTGATGGCCGACCTACAATGTCACGTAATATTTCTTACCAGGGCGTATTTGTCTTGTGGTGCAATTGCATCAGTGGTTCTGAGTACCATGCATGTCCTAAATGTTGTCTTAGATGAAATGTGTACAATGAAATGTATTATTAAAAAATACGTATTTTGACAAATTAGCGAAGGTGGGATGGCAGCGAGTTGATGATAACCATATGTCTTGATATATTAACCACAGCACAACAACAAGGTGTGTTGATAAAACGAAAACATTGCATAAAGGGCAAGCTAAACTTACTGGAAAACAACACTTGAGCAGGGCCTTCGATCAAGACGTGTACACAATCATCATAAACACGGAAAACCATCCATCATGTTAAGTGGGTTCCCAAACTGGGCATACTGTGCTGCAGCTGATGTCGCAAGAACATAGTGAAAGTAGACATTGTGGAGTTCTGAAGACTGAGCCAATCAACTCAACGGTTCATTATATGTTCACTGTAAATACAAAATCGATATAACACTAAGCTGACCAAATCGACAGGAGTTATGGCTCTGTTTTATTGTGGCATTTGTTCCGTTGATTAATGTTCTCAATCGCGCCTCGCGCTTCTCGGAGTCTATGTCAGGTTCGACCAACTGTTACAAGACGAATATCTGCGAATCGAGCGGTGATTTGGAGGGGCTTGCCACCAGAGCTACGATTGCTAGCGACACTGACGTATAGTCTACGCGGCCTTCGATGTCAGGTGGAGCCTGGGTAACGTATATATAGCCAACTGACAGCAAAGCATTGACACAGCATTGTGAATGTTTGGAAACTCTGACGTCTTGTGTGGCATATGTATGTATGTATATATACACGCACACGTGCACACGCATATATATATATATATATATAAATATATATATATAAATAAATAAATATATATATATATATGTATATATATATATATATTTGGTGGCCTTGGAAATTGAGGATGACAAATAAAAACGTAATCATTTCCCACTAACGGAATCTTTGCTTTATGCGTGGCAACCCACATCCATGCTAGAAAACGGTCGGCGGCTTGGTGTCAGTCCAGCCGTTCGGAAGGTAATCCAGTTTATTGCTTCAGTACGCTGCTATAACTAACCGTAACAATTGTTTTTGCTCGTGATAAAATCTCCGCGTACAGGCTGCTCAAAGGATAAGACTGATGTAAACAACGTCCGGGTGCTGAACATAGTTTTCAAGTCAAATAACTAGTAAGCTTAAATGGTAACTTCTTGCTTTCAACATGATTGTTAAAAGCATAACCATGATCTGTCTTGCCAGTATGGTGCCTGTCAAAGGGTCCCCCATAACATCTTAATAAAATAAGTTAACGAACAAAAACTGAATTGATACAACGCCGGAAATTTAAGCAAATACATTTTGTGACTTGGTCTGGTTTTGAAGAATTGAGAGAGTCTGAAAAGTATATTGAAGATAGTAATCAGTGAGTAGTCATCCGTGTCCATAAGAAGTCGAAACAGTCCCGCAATGCATTGCCGACAATTCTTGTCAGCGGAGGTGAATGCCAATATCTTGGCAACTTACTGAGTTGGCCGTCTCCAGACGCTGACTAGCCCAAAGGCCAAACAGCTATTCACCTGTTCTAGGCCAATCAGTTAAGCTTAAAACTGACAGATATATTGACGATCACCGGTTGTGATAATATAATATGATAGTATTCGAAGTTTGGAAGCGCTAGTCCATAACCAACAGCAGATTGTTAATAAATACCTCAAGGTTGTTGGGTTGGTCTACCCTGGATCAAACCATAGTCATTACCTTTTACATATAATGTTCTCCAAGACTGAACAACATACTGTTCTAGCAACATCTGCCAGAGTGGGTTAGTTCATTCGTTCGTTCATCATTGCGTTCGTCAGCAGTACACCGAGCTGGCGAGCTAGTGAGCTCGATGTGTGAAATGTCATCTATGCATCATATCTTCTATAACAATGAATGGAGCTCTCACTGAGGGGCACTGGAGGCCAGGTCGACGTTTTCTGAGTGCCGACAATATATTTGAACCTCCGTCCCTAGCACAGGAGGCAAGTATCTTACCACTGTGCCAGATTACCTGCCAGCGAGATAGTAAGTGGCTGATATATCCAGGTTTAGTCGAATCGCACCTTTGTGTTGTGTTGTTACAACATTGTCCTTGTGACTAGTGAAGATGGCAAACTACCAGAGCATCGGAGTCCAGAGCACTACCAGAGCAAGGGATACCAGAGCATCGGAGTCTGAATGACGCTTTAAATGTTCGCGGTCACTGGTCATCGTAATTGTTGCTGTTTGGTCGGGATAGCTGGCCAGGGTAACCGCTAGTAGCACATAACGTTGTCACAACGTCATGGCAGCGTTTGCAACGTAAGACATGATCCTACGACGTAATTACGTCGTGAAACGTTTCACGAACGTCTGAAAGTAATGTGTGCTATCAGGGTAGGGCTGTAATTTTGAGTCAGTGTTATTGCTATCGCTGCTGCTCTTTTTAGGTTTGAGTCAGTGTTATTGTCATCGCTGCTGCTCTCTTTAGTTTTGAGTCAGTGGTATTGTCATCACTGCTTCTCTCTTTGGGTTTGAGTCAGTGGTATCGTCATCACTGCTTCTCTCTTTGGGTTTGAGTCAGTGTTAATGTCATCGCTGCTGCTCTCTTTAGTTTTGAGTCGGTGTTATTGTCATCACTGCTGCTCTCTTTGGGTTTGAGTCAGTGTTATTGTCATCGATGTTGCTCTCTTTGGGTTTGAGTCAGTGTTATTGTCATCGCTGCTTGGGGGCCCGCTGTTTGTGCTAGGGGCCCACAAAATTTATGACCCATAATTTTCCAATGCAGCTTGATATGTAAAACATGAACTCTCTTTAACCCGATTGGCGTCGGGGGTGGCTAAAACGACGTTTTTCGCATACAGTTTAATAAATATTCAACCTAGAAAAGTAAAACTTTGTAACTTTTCCTAATATCTTATTGCACATCGAATGGTGTGCTCTTAAAAAAAAAATGCATTAGGAGAGGGTCCAGGACGCGTTTTGGGGCATATCGGCATTATGAATCCCAAGCCCTTCCATGGTTATTTCACTCATGGAGAGTTGCTTGTTTTAGCAAAGTATTTAGCATAACAGGTATACGGTAAGAATGAATGTCTTTTACATGGCTATCTCGAAAATTTCGAAATGTGAATAAAAAACATTGTTTTACTTATTTTTGTTTAAAATGATTATAGAGTTTTCTCCATCCACTGGCGATAGCAACATACCTGCTAGCTTGTATAAGTTGTGATGTGTTTACAAGGGCGCCGGAACCTTTCGAAAATTGGAGGGACAGGAGCTTTTTGAAGTCGATTCTTTCCATGCAACGCCCATAGGCGTAATGTCAAAATCTGAAAATGTTGCGGGTCGCTGGCCGCTGCCCACTCCCTTCCCTCCGGTTCCTGCGTTATTGTGTGTTCATGTTTGTTTACCTACTCTACAGTTCAAAACTCTATTTTTCATGTTTTCCGAAATCGTGGCAGCTGACTGCAAAGCTTAGTAACTCTGAAGTAATTTATTGCAGCTTAGTCGTTAAAATTTGTCATTTACAGCTAAAGGTATGAGGGACATCTACGCAGAAGAAAACAAATCAGTCCGCCTATAAGCAACTGATCATTCACAAACTTTGGATATATAGTGTTATTAAAAATGTGTTTGATTTTTTTTTGTAAATCCAAAAGAAGTTGTGCTAAAAAAAATAAGTACCCTATGCCTAACATAACAAATACGTACACATACCTATATAACAAAATGAATATTTGCTGACGACCGACCCGCACGCACCCCGGTCAACAGGCAATATGTGCTGAGGAGCCAAATATGGTGATTTGTGTACTATTTTTTGCAAATGTACTGACATCTAGGTAAAAAAGAAATGTGCTACAATTCCAAGAGCCCAAAACCAAAAATCCAACACAGCTCTCACTCGTAACATTAATGACTGTTTGTTGTGGGAACTGAGTAAAAAATATAACCAGGGGCAAAAATTTGAGCGTTTTTCACGAAGGACTTTTTTACCCGGGTAATTGGGGCGTTTTTGGGGCGATTGAGTGTTTGGTTTTAGGCCTGAGTTTTTACATTTTTTGAATTAAGGATATTTTGGACCTAACACCGTTGTCACGCAGTCCGTGCTCTAACACTGGCCCTAAACCGCTCCTCATTTAAACCAAAACGCCCAATCGCCCCAATTACCCGTAAATAAAGTCCTTCGTAAAGAACGGCTATTGTTTGAACCCGCCGCCCCCACCCCAAGGACCCAGCAAAGCAAAAAGCATCAATCCCAAAATGAAAGGAGGCCCCGGCGAAACGTTCCCAAATGTTGTTCAAGGGCAAGGCCAAAATAACAATGGCCCAGGGGGCCCGGAGCTCCCTCGGACGCCATCCAAGCCGACCGGTGTTCACTGCTGGCTGAGAGGACGCCTCTGTTGGCGTGAATGAAGGGCCCTCTAATCAGCCTTAAGCCCGCCGTCGTCTGAGGGGGCAACCGGTCTGACTGATGAACACACTGTCGGCCTGAAGGGGCCCATTTGTCGGTTCTCAGTGGCACTTTGTCGAGATGAATTACCCCTCTATCGATCTAAGGACGCCCCCCTCCCCCCTAGGAACAGCTAGAAGGACCTCAGGAAACAGGTATAGAGAGAAATTGGACAGGCTTGAAGGGCTCCCTTGGTCCGCAGGGGCCCTTTTGGTCAGCCTGAGAGGTATCTATGTCGGCCTTGAGGGATCCTCCGTCGGACTGAGAGGCCCTCGTCCAGCTTGAGGGGTCCTTGGCCAGCCGAAGGGCCCTGGGCCAGCTCGAGGGACCCTCAGCCACTTTGAGGAGGCCGTCGGCCCGCTCGAAGGTGACCTCGGCCAGCTTGGGAGCCCTCAACAAGCTTGAGGGGCCCTTGTCCAACTCCAGAGGCCCTCGGATAGCTCGAGGGACCCTAAGCAAGCTCTAGGGGGCCCTGAGCCTCCTTGAAGGTGCCCTCGGCCAGATCAAGGGGCCCTCAGCCACCTTGAGGGACCCTCGGCCAGCTTGAGAGTTCTCGGGCAGCTTGAGGGTCCCTTTGCCAGATGAGGGGCCCTCAGATAGTTTGCGGGCCCTCGGACAGCTAGAGGGGTCCTCAGTCAGTTTGAGGGGGCCCTCAGTCACCTTGATGGCCCTCGGTCGGCTTGAGGGGCCTTCGACTAGCTCGAGGGACCCTCAGCAAGCTCGAGGGGGCCCACAGTTACCTTTAAGGGGTCTCGGTCGGCTTTAGGGGGCTCTCTGAGGATATTAGGGGGCCAGTTCGAGGGGCAGTCAGTCAGCTTGATGGGACACTTGGCCAGCTTGGCCAGACCCAGGGCCCTCAGGCAGCTTGATCGAGGGGCCCAGTCAGCTCCAGGGGCCCTCAGTCAAGTTTGGGGGGCCCCTCGAACACTTGAAGGGGACCTCGGACTCAGCTTAGGGGCCTTTGACCACTTTAGTGGGCCCTCGGATCATTTGAGGGGCCCTTGCGGCCAACGTTGAGGGGGCCCTCGGCTGGCTCGAGGGGCTCAGCCAGCTTGAGGTGGCCTCAGCCATCTTGAGAGGGCCCTCAATCAACCTTGAGGGGGTCCTTTGCCAGCTCTAAGGGGGCCTGCAAGTCACCTTGTGGGGCCTGCCCGGCTTGAGGGCCCTCGTCTAGCTTCAGGGGCTTCAGCCACTTGAGGGGCCCTTGCTTGCTCGAGGGGCCCTCAGTCAATTGATGGGGCCTTGGCCAGCTCGAGGGGGCCCTCAGCCACCTTTATGGTGCCTTTGGCCAGCTCGAGGGGCCCTCTCGGCCAGCTCAAGGGGGCCCTCAGGCAGCCACGGGGGGTGCTAGGACCCATAGGACCCCCCCCCCGTGGCTACGCCACTGGCTACAATATAGAAATCTCATATTTTCAACGTTATTGGCTTTTGACCCACTTAATGTTAAAAATAAACATTGGGGACGGGGAAATGGCCACCAAATCAAAGTTTTTCAAAGATTAAAAGAAAACCATATGCAAACAACTACCAAAATCAAATTTCAAAATGATATAATCGTTTTGACTGAATGATGACAGGTTAAGTACTGGTAATTAATGATGTCATATTTAGATATTGCTTTTTGGGCTTTTATAGACAAGGTACTGACTACTGACACATGAATGACGGCACTGTATTTCTGATATAAAACTGGTCCAGCTGCATGCTTTCTTGATTTATTTTTTATCAATTTCATTTTTTTATTTTGCGACCTTACTTTGACCTTAGCTTGACAAAAACTTCATGTGCATGAAGTTAGGTGGGAAAATAAGTATCACTATCGAAATATACGTATAAAATTATCCATAAAACATGTGTTGCATGACTTTCGTAGATGTGTTGAGTATAGTGACCTTTTGACCTTAATCTTTGCCAATAATCTCAATTCTCACTTAAGATCATGCAGGATGTGTATCATACATTTGAGAGCATTTTTGGTGATCATGGTCGCAAGCGTAGGCTTTTTGTATGGCCAATAAACTAAAATACCTCGATTTTTGCCTTTCAACTGACCGTGACATGACATGGGACCTCAGTTTGAAATTTGCGAGCATGTTTTAGATTTGTCTCGTTGAGTGTTTTCGAATGCCGGCTTGTGCATCTAGCTGCAATAATTGGTTTGGAAGATAGCCAGGGAGCGTTTAACGCTCCCCCCAAATCAATGGTGTTCAGATTATACCCCAGTCAATGGCGGGTTAACCCTATTCCCTGCTGGTGGCAGATTCTATCTCTCCGGTAGTTTTTCGCCTGCCGCTTCTAAACCGTTACACCTAGCGTTTTGAAACTTTTTGACTTTTCCTAGTATTGAATGACGCGTGTCGTGTACAAATTTTGAAAAAAAAAATCGGTCCTGCAGAGGCGGCTCCAGGCTCATGTTTTGGGGAGGTCATTTTGAATGCGGTTGTGCGATCCGCCTATATGCAATATATTTCATTCTACATATTACAGTAGCAAAGTCCATATGTGTCGTTCTTATCGTCCCAAATAATTACGAACAGCATATATTTATTATCAGAAAATCCTCTCATTTTTCATCCCTGAGTACGCCTATGATTTTTCATTTTGGTTTTTGTCCCTTTTATATACTGAAGACCATTTCATTGGAAGCTCAAAAGCGTTTCGGGCATGAAAATCGGTCCAATGGCCGCAATGACCTTTCTAAAAACACCTACAATTTTCGTATTTTTTGCCCCCTGACCCCCCCCCCCCATTTTTAACAACAAAAAAATCGGGTTCGAAAAGAAATAACCTTTTCACAAAAAATAGAATGGTGTTTTCCCATTGAAATCGGCCGATCGGTTCTCGAGATCTCCGGGAGGCAGAATCTGCCCCCCGCAGGTTAACGTAATTCTAGCCGCCCGCAGGGAATAGGGTTAAACGCTTTAAATGCATCTATCGACACTAAATGCTTCATACAACATCAACATGAATCTCGAAATAAAATACTTTGGAATGGACGGTAGTGGGACATCACTTTATAAATGAATGGGATTGGATTAGTAATATGTCATGTGTAGGCTTGTAACTTGTTGCCGAATCTCTAAATAAGCAGCATTCTAACGTCAAAAATAAAATACATCACCATGGAACTGGGTGGAAGCGGAAATATATCCACTTCATATTTGGGGTGGCTCTGTGTAAGTCTTCGTAAAATGAATAGAACAGAATGCGTGTCTAAGTCGTTTCCCGCAGTAAACGGCACTACCAATCCTCATCCCCGTTATTACAAATGCAAATATATGATTAAAATCGGAAGCGAGGTTAACGGAAAACGATGGTAAGATGTAGCATTATTTTAGCTTATATTCAAAGGCTTTGAGTAGGCTGAAATGATGCTACATCTTAGCGTCATGGGCGCCGAAAGCGGGGAACATGGAAGACACATCCCCCCAATATGCGCGCGTCCCCCCAAACATTTTTTTTAACATTACGCCTATGGGCGTTGCATGGAAAGTATCGACTTCCAAGTGCTCCCGTCTCTCCCCCTTAACTTTCGGAAGGTGGCGACACTTTTGCTTAGCGTCATCTTGACGTCCAAGCGAAATAAAATTTTCAATAAATAAGCTCTTAAAATCCGGCGGCACAAAGGCTGGACACCACGGTCTTTGACTGGAGTCGTAGACTGTACCGCAGCACAGTGCTGCTAAACGGGACAGCCTACTGGCTGGAAGAAAAACTGCCTGATGCGACATCTATTAGGTGACTGGCTCACCCTCATCGAACTGAACTGAACCATGACTGAACCTGGATTATACGGGAGTAGGACCCGGGAGGTGGTGTGGGGGAGCAGGAGTCCACATCTGACTGGACATGGGGCCTGGGGATGGGTGGGAGTCGCGGGTATAGATTGCCGGCAGGACAGGAGGGTGGGGTGGGGTGGGGTGGGTGGGGATAGGCGGCACGAGTCCATTGCTGACTGGACACGCTTGTAAGATCGTAAGATGGATGACGCTGACGCCACCATTGTGCTGCGGCAGCCGACATCGATCATCGAACAAAACCGCGGCGACCGACCGGATGGGCCACCGGCCTCGGCCCTCGGTCGGCCGCCCTCTCCGAAGTCCGATCCGCAGCAGTGGCGCGGCAGACCAGCCGTCCAAGTGACCAGCCACTCTCCGTCCTCCCAAGGGAATCGCCGGCCGGCCCGTCTGCCCCGTCTGCCCGCCTAAACGGTGAAGGCCAGGTGCTTATGCCTGGGAACTTGGCGGGATGGCCGCACCTTCCATGTCGGCAGGCCGCCGGACTACCGTGCAATGGCGCGCTATAGGAGCACAGGCTGATGAGATGGCCACTGGGTCAAGGTCATCTTCATTGTTCGAAATTGCAAAGACGTGAGGGGTAGGAGCTGGAGTTCTGGGCCCGGAGTGTCCGGGCCGCTGTGAGAATTGTCTGGCGAAATCGTCATGGCAGTCTCGCTGCCCGGAACCCTTGACAAATGTTATTGGTTCCACATCTGTTACATTGCCAGCGCTCAGATTATATTCCGCATGAACGAGGGTTCCTCAGATTTTCAACAAAAGGGATTGACGCCCACACGAAGGTACTAAAATAAAGGCTGTATTTCTCACACAAAACATACCTTTAGGCAAGTGAAGATGAAAAGAAACAGCACAGACTCATTGTGCTGACTCAAGCCAAATAATTGTACATATATGTAGATGGTTAAATGACTTAGCATTCAGTTGTTCATGAATTTTGAACAACATTGTAAAACTGTAATATTACGAGTGAGTGCGAAGCGCGCAGCGAGTCCTCATTAAATGCTGGATTTTTCTCACATATAAGCGGCCGACCCGGCCCGACTCGGCCCAGCCGGCCCGGCCAGACCATAACGTTTTTCAGAAGCTTATATCTTTTGAATCCAGCATCCGATTGACAAATAGTTTTCGCCATCTAACAGCCCATGCAATGTCATTATGTTATTGACATTTCGTTTCACGTGAGAAGTCAGCATGGCGCGTGACACTTGCCACGTCAGGGGTGTCAGAAAGCATTATCCTGCTATAGCTAAGAAACGGCTGGACCTATTAATTAACCCTAATTCCTGCGGGCGGCCAGAATTACGTTAACCTGCGGGGGTAAGATTCTGCCGCCCCCGGCAGAGATCTTGAGCACTGCTCGGCCGATTTCGATGGGACGGACACCATTCGATTCGTCGTGACAAAATATTTCTTTTTGGACCCCCAAGTTGCCTCTTTGTTAAAAAATGGGTGGGGCCAGGGGATAAAAATACGAAATTTACGGGTGTTTTTTTAAAGGTAATTGCGGACATGTGATTCAACCGATTTTCATGCACAAAACGTTTTTTAGCTTAAAATGTCATGGTCTTTAATATATGAAAGGGACAAGTACAAAAAAAAAATCATATGCGTACTCAGAGTTAAAAATGGGAGGATTTTGGGATAACAAATATGTGCTGTTCGTGAGTGTTTGGGACGATATGAACTTCATATGTGGGCTTTGTTGCTGTAATTTGTTAAATGTAATATATTGCGAATAGGCGGATTCAGGTAAACAACGTGTGGGGCACCATGTGCGGAACGCCTTTTATCATCTTACTTATTTGAAGTTGGGCCTATATTGACGGAGGATATCGCCTCCCATTTTATGTACCTGAGTGCGCTTCTGCCCCAAAATATGTGTAATCTAAGTATGTATGATTGATATAGCAGTGACATAGTTTCTGACGATTTTTATCCACCGCAAACTACGAGGGAAGTATGCGCCGCACAACCGTATTCGTAACGACCTCCCCAAAACATGAACCTGGAGCCGCCTCTGCTGGACCGATTTTTTTCTCAAAATTTTGGCACAGCACGCGTCATTCATATTTAGGAAAAGCCCGAAAGTTTCAAGACGATAGACGCAACGGTTCAGCAGCGGCGGGCAAAAAATTACCGGGTGGTCAGAATCTGCCCCCGCAGTGAACAGGTCAAACTCAGGGTCACACTGCACGTGCGCACGTGCACCCCTGTTCCGTCCACGAAATTACCTACAAAACAACGGTGCTATACCGGACTTATATCTCAGCAACCAAAAGA
The DNA here is from genome assembly GCA_014673585.1 of Semibalanus balanoides. Classification (NCBI taxonomy): domain Eukaryota; kingdom Metazoa; phylum Arthropoda; class Thecostraca; order Balanomorpha; family Balanidae; genus Semibalanus; species Semibalanus balanoides. The sequence continues at coordinate 13,168 of VOPJ01007510.1, forward strand.
CGCAAAAACATGCACCGAAAACAATTTTGACCACATTTAAGGTAGTAAATGGGTGGTATAAAGGTGGTGGAACCATTTGTCCCTCATCTGGACCCACCTTTCAACCAACCCCCTGACCAACTACTACCTTTTGACCACTGTAGTAAACAACCTTTTTGACTAGTTTTTAACTACATGACAACTCCCTAACACCTGGTACGACATTGATCCAGTTAGACTACGTGGGTGACTATATCCTGGAAATACCTTTTTAGCCACCCTTACCCAACGTCTGGATTACCTTAAACCCATGTTAAGAAACATCTGTACCACCTTTATCCGACTGTGTACTACATTTTTATCTCGTTCCGACTACTTTGGTGACGATATCTGGACTACCTTTATTCAACCTAACCACGTTAGATTAACCTTCGAACCACATGTAAAGGAACATCTTAGTACATCTGTAACACCTTTTTACGCACCAGCGTAACGACATTTTGACTCGTTCAGACTACACTTTGACTATATCTGGACTATACCTTTTGACCACCCTTATACCACTTCTGAATTACCTTGGATCTCTGTTAAGAACATAATAATATATTTCCAAAACAACTTCGCGACTTATCAACCAACTTTCCTAAATATAAAGCTGATCAATTTCACTCATCTGGAACCACATGTCCGCACCATTTTTACCTCATCTGATCACCTCCAGACAACTTTGGGGCGATTGTATTGAACAAACATACAAACTGCATGCTGTGGGCGTGAAAAGGGCGAGAGCGGCGCGGCAGGCGGGCTGCCTCCCGGCAGGCGGGCTGCTTCCTGGCAGGCGGGCTGCCTCCCCGGCAGGCGGGCTGCTCCCCGGAGACGGGCTGCTCCGGCACGTCCGCCCAACTGATTCCAAAACTGCTGCTGCTTCAATCACAAGTGTCAATCAACAATATAGATATTTAACGTTTGCATTAACAATATGTTGATGTTGATGTTATTTTAAAATCAGTACAGGTACCTACATAGAAGGAACAATAAAATAAAATTATCAATATTTGGATTTAAATTTGTGGAGCGCAGCGCGGCAGCGTGGGCGGTGGTGTGCATACCTTTCGATGCCGTCAGTTTCAGTTCAATGAAGGCGGTAGTTTCAAGTCTGTGTTATTTTTGGAAGCTTATCAAAATATCAAGATAAACGTTACAACGTAACATAACTCAAGTGTATTTTTTAAGACAAACTTACCGAAAATAGACACGCAACGAACATCACAGAAGCACGAGAGCACCCGCCGTCCACAACTTGGCGCAAAAACAAGAAACCAATATGGCGGCCGTTGATAGCGGAGAAGGGAACGAACTGGTAATTACACTGGTAAAGGTAGTAAATCGCCCAATTATGGAACGCTCTGTGACCACAAGGAAATTACCTTCAACAACATTTGAAGTAGTGATTCAATGGGTGGTAAAAATGTAGTAACGCCGTAATGTAGTAAAAACATAGTCAAATGTGGTATTTAGACTGTCAATATGTAGTCCAAATGTGTAGTACGTGGTAAATAACTAATGATTTATCAATTTATACGTTGTCAATGGGTAGTAAGGACCAATGGTCAAGAGGTTGAGGTGATCAAAATGTTTTCAGTGTGGTCGAACACAGATGTGTAGAAGAAACGATCACCCGGCGTATGCACTATATGTCAATCAGCGGCGCGTGGTCAGTGCAAAGTTACCTGGCTATGCAGCGCAAATTAATGGTTTGTAACGTCTTCACTATTTAAATCAGTGCTCGGCTCCTGTGGGATGTGAAACGATGAAATAAACATCAATGTGTAGACCAATGTACCGTCTCTAAAAGGCAAGTTAAACTTGGGTTTCAATGCAATATTGCGCTGCTGAAACCCGCCTGTAATATACACATTGCAGAACTTATAATATTTCCTTAAGTACAACGCCGTAACGTCAAAACCAAAGGGTGCTAAGAGATACAAATTATGTAGAGCTACATAATTACAGCTCTGTAAGGGGCAATCAAATCCATCCAATATCCACCAAAATTTATTTGTGTTTACAAGCAAGAAGATTGCAATTGCAAGTTTAAAGAACCTGCAAAACTATTTACTTTAAAGGGAATAGTATCACCTCGAAAAAAAAGCTCAGAAATGATGAAGAGAAGCAAGAAATTAAGTATCATATTACTAGTAAGTCAAAGAAACTTATATTTACGCGGAAAAAGCAATTTAAAATGTCAGTTACTTGGTGATAATTCATATTTTTTCCTCTAAGTATGCGAAATCAGCTTGCTTAGAAGCACGTATGTCATCAAAACGTCATCGATTTGGAGGGATCGTGGCGCATGCATGACACTACTTGCCTTAATAACTTGTTGAAGATGCTGGAAAATGCAACGCTTTTAGAACCACGGAGATTAATTCGAAGTCAAATCACGTGATTATTCATTTAGTTATTTGGCATAATCGCCGACGGGATAAACCATTAATGGGCGAAGTCACATAGATAAAACAAACGGCAAATAATACAAATATTCTTAATCGTTATTTGTGTTTATCCAAGAAGAAGTTTCCATGGTTCATGCATGAACGTTGAAAGTTGCGTTAAATATTTCAACTTAGCCAATAGCCGTTTTCACGATGGATTATTTAGCGCGAAATGTTTTAAAACATCTCAAGATGTTTTGAAATGCTTTAGTTTGAAAGTTTTAGTATACGATATATTCCAAGAAAAATAAGTTACTGATTTAGGCTATATTATCATTATTCAACAGTTATGGAACCATGAAATGAGCTCATTACAAGATTATGATACAGAATTGCCCGTTTCTAAAGAAACATATGCGTCTAGAGTTCATTCGTTCATTTAAGCATACCGCCATATTAGTTACTCAATCTGGCAGCGTCATGGATCACAGGTCTGCCTTAAACATGGCGCAATAATGCGCTAGAAACGATTCGCTGGAGGCGGTCGCATTATGAAGTCAGGGGAGTTTGCTTTGCTGAGCGAAACCAATAGCGTGCCCGAAGACCGAGATGTCTGAAAGGTGTCAGTAGGTGAAGATCTGGCATCACAGCTAGCCTATACATAATTATCTTGCTAATTATCACCAAACCGGAATTTTATAACATACATATTTTATATGTTACAAATGTACCAACATATTACAAAACTCTGAGACATTTTAAGACAAAAATCGCTTGCCAAAATTATGTAGTTAAGGAAAGAATAAGTATACTAAAACTCTCATACTAAAGCATTGTTCAAAACATCTTAAGAATGTTTTAAAACATTTCGTGCAGAATAATCCTCGTGAAAAACGGCTAATACCATGTATTCATTAACGAAAAATTTATCAGTGTAGTTCTTTTGCATAATCAGTGCAGTGAAACGGGAGTTATTCCTGAAACCCATGCACGCCAGGAGCAAGCAAGATGAAGACGGATTTCGGCCCATCTGTAAGGTAAGACTATTTACGTCTGAATAATTTCGCTGAGAATGTTGCTGAGAATAACGTTTTTTAGACGATTTAAGCATTAAAATCACGATAAATCCTCACAAAGTTTATTCTTGCAATCCAGGGAATGAGGTATTGAAACAATATGTTCTTGTCCAGTCAAGCACTATGCGTTTTTATCAAACACTTTTCCCAAAGTCTTACGTCATCTCTACGTCATAATCAGGCGTCATATCAGCAAAAATCAGCCAATCAGCGATTAGAGTTACCGGGTAAACCCGGTCCCGACTTTTAGGACTGAATATTAAATAATTAATAAAGGTTTTTTGAAAAGTAAAAGGCGTCACAGTCATTTATTGAGCATGCGCCACAATTGGCTATCTCAACTCAAAACCCCATGTTAACCCGCGCCCCGCTGGGGTATCCAGTCTAACGCGCCCCGGTGGGGGGGAGGGGGCAGATTCTGCCCCCTCGTTATCTTCTGCACCAATAACCGTAGCGAAACGCGCAATACGGCAATCGAAAGGTGTCTTTGATACGCACCCAAAGTATACGTGAAATTTTCGAAATGAGATCACATGTCAGGTCAAGATCAGGTAAAAGGTCAAAATGGAGATATTTTAGTTTTTGGGTCATATTTTCTATTTAAAGCCTTAGATTGTGACTATTTGAGCACAAATGCTCTCAAAGGTTAATGAAAACTCCATGCATTAAGCAAAAGTGAAATTTTAAGCAAAGGTCAAGGTCAATATCGGGTCACAAAAGGTCACTGTTGGCACAAAAAGGTCACTGTTCACAAAAGGTCAAGAGGTCTACGAAAGTCATGCGACATATGTTTTATGGGTTGTTTTACACGTGTAATTCGATAGGAGAAGCCATTTTGACAATCTGACACCATAAAAAGTCAAAGTCAGGTCATATGAGGTCAAATTGTGAAATTGAAATTTTGTAACAAAAAAAAATGAATTTTTATAGTCCAGTTTTGTCTCAGAAAAAAAAACTGTGATATTCATTTGTCTATATCTGGTCAAAAAAGGCAGATAAAATATTTGAAAATATGACATGAGTTAATTACACTTAGGGAGTCATAAGTTAGTCAATAATTCAGATATTGCTTTGAAATTTGGTTTGGGTTTTGTTCATACTTATTTCTCTTACATATAATCCAGTTTTTGAAATATTTTTGAAAAATTTTGTTTTGCGATAATTTTTCTGAAAAAAAAAAATATTTTTAGTAGTCAAAAACTGAAAATTTTGAAAATTCGAGAATGCCATTTTGAAGACAATGCAATTTCCAACCTTTCGATTCTTTGATTTTTTTATGTGCTTTATACCTCCATTTTCTACGATTTTTGCTAACATGAATCGTTTTTCTACCAAAAATCGCATGACATGACGTCATCAAAAGGTCATTTTCTTCCAAAAATATTAATCAATTTCATCTCAATTTTTTTAGAGGACGTAAAATTGATGTAGGATAAGGTACTGTAAGTTGCACACTATTATCTGCCATGGTTTTTGAGTTATTGAGAAAATCCGGGAGGGGGCAGATTATGCCACCCCAGCGGGGCGCGGGTTAAAGGTGAACTATTCCCTTTAAAGTATAAAATATTACATTGAACGATTTAGCTCGGATCAATTTGTGACGCCAAAACAGCACATAGTGAAAACAGTTAAAAAGCATGCTTCGCACAAAACGATACTCCGTTGGGTGGATACAAAATTGACGCATATGTTAACTCCGAACCCTTTATTGTAAACCCTACCCGAAATTGGTGAACTATCTCGGCAACGATAAGTCGCACGGACATAAGACAAACACAGATGCGTAGAGAAATGATCGGCCCGGCGTACCCACAACCACACCCACACCATCAACCATACCATCACCTCACACGATTAACCATACCATCACCACACCCATCACCATAACCCAGACCCACAATACATAATCAAATTGCGCATTGCGCAAACGTCCCTCTAGAAACGATTAAGCTGAAATTCGGTGTATGGTTTGAGACGAAAACAATGTCACGCAAGACAAACTTTGGGTTACACTGCACGTGCGCAGGTGCACACTGCACACCCCTATTCCGTAGCTTATGACCTTGCTATCGGGTTTATTTTGGTTTGCTCGTCCTTCGCTGTTTAAAGAGTCTTACTGTTACTACACCTTTTTGCGTTCACATTTGACCAATGGGCAAAACTTATTTAAAAACTCTGCATATAGAGGGCACCACTTCTTGCCATTTTACCATAAACATTCACTATTCGCCATAACTATTAGTCGGCATTCCATTACAACTCGTCATTGAGCAAAACTTTCAATAATCTCCAAAACAGATCGGCATTGGGTGAAATAAATCGCAGTGAATGTTATGCACACCGACAAGCAGATACTTTGATCCCCCATCTATTTCCGTCAACGCACAAAAGCTATATAGCTTGTGTTATAGCAAAGTGACGAAATTTTTCGACCATAGTCGAAATCATGTTGATTTATCAAACAGTTTTGCAGAATTATTAATCTAGTGACAAGTGTTCAAAAAGTTTTGCTCATCTGTTAAATTTGGGCGCCAGCAGCCGATCTGTTTTGTCAAATGATTATTGTTGAAATTGCCGTTCAAACAGTTATGCTGAATGGTCAAATGCGAGTACAAAAAAGTGTAGTATCCAAGCTGCTTTTGACTAAACATAGAGAGAAAAGGATCAACATACAATACAAGTGAAAAGGCAAACAGACAAAACAGGGTTCAAGATGCAATACAAATAGGTAGGTACATTCGTAAATACGCGCAGCAGTGAAGCGCGCTTTGGCTTATAATGTTCAGTGACCATAACTATGCATACATTTTGACTGACCTTCAGTACTGCGGAGAAAGCATTGTCCTCTTAAGCTTTCAAAAGTTTAATGTGTGCGCCCGTGAGGTTTTTCGCCAACTTACTAGACAAATTTTAAATTTGACGCTTCCTGGCCCAGCCAGACACGGCCCGATCCGGCCGTGCAGACGCTTTTAAAAAGCTAATAACCTTGCAGCCACTGCTTCGATTAAGATCAAGTTTTCACCATTGGATAACCACATCAAGTTTATTATTATTTGAATATGTTATCTTCTGATGAAAGTTATAACTTAACTTAGGATACGAAGTTAAATCCATAGTTTTCGTCGGCATAATTTGCGTTGGCGAAACCTTCCATAGTTATCGAGTATTGATATAGGCATTAATTTATACGATGAAGCATGCAGTGCTCACTTCTCAGGACGTACTCCATTTTGGTGGAGTCGAAAAAGAAGATCATTAACAATTAAGACAGCTTATTTTTAAGAATATAAGATACCCACTTGAATCAGCAACAGATACTGCTCAGTTACCGCCGATTAAGACGTTTACCTGGTTGGATATAGAAGACCATTTAACTGCAGTTATCACATGTTGGTCTTGTATTAAACATTAAATATTCAGACTTAATTAAAAAGCGACAAATTAAGTGAACTGACGTCAAAAGTAACTGCAGACGTCATGGTATACAAAATGTTCCAGGGTAGACCTGCATGGACTGTTTTTGCATTCACTAAATACTTATCCACATAGCTTCAACTATGCTGGGGCTGAATAACAATTAACATACGCAGTTACTCGCCAATATTTATTCGGCAGTTATCTCGGAATTAGGCCCGTCACTTTCCAGCAAACCGTTTCATCGTGCCGTTTGCCGCAGCCGGCTCTTGGTTTACAGGCTCATTAGGGTCGGGGGAGCATGCTCCGGTTCTTACAATCAGTCTTGTTGAAACTTGCCTTTATTTTGTATTATATTTGTATTTTGCAATAGTAAGCAATTGTAGAAACAACGCATTTTTTTCCTTTCATGCTGACCAAAAGGCTGCTCACTACTAGTGACCTGTAGGTATATTTACTGCACCTGAGCTGCTAAGAATCATTTCACGGATATGCAATAAAGGAAAAGAGAAAGCTTTAAATGAAAAAAAGAGAAAGCTCAAGGGAAAGCTTTTAAATGAGAAATGCATAATCACATTTGCGTCCTTGATGCCAAACGTGTAAATAATAAGAGAAATGACAAAATCGCGACTAAGGAAATATTCCTTCAATTTGCTGTGCCACAAATACATGAACTTGAACGAATATTTCCAGTAATTATAATTGGTATGGGATAGTTGCAATATTATTAGTTATGCTTGTGAGGGTTTTGCTTGGGGAATTTGATAAGGTGGGAGAGCAGTCGTTTCATTTTTACATCATGCTTATCAGAAGACTGATCTGCATGTCTAACAGAAGTCAAGAAAGTTATATCCGGTATATCAATGATATGTTATGTGGTATACAGCGATTTGGTTTTATCCGTCATTACTTAATATTATCAGCAGTTACTTGAGAGACGTGTTGTGTCACATACGACATACAACATACAGCGATAATATTAAACAGATTACTTTAAACTCTGGGCCATTTTCAATATGCTATATGATTTGATAAATATGTTATTTTGGTCAGTTAAAAGGAATGTTTAGCCTTCCTGAAAGTTATGAAATATACGCCCATTGCAGTGCAAAATATGAAGTAAGTGCTGCTGAATACTATGATGATATATATTCCCTGAAAAATAACTTATTTTTACTTTTTTATTTGGGACAATAACGTCATTATTGAGCTATAGAGAGCTAAAAATAGGCACAATCTTTGCATAAGACAATGCTGGTGCACTTGAATACATACAAATCTTTTGTTATCGTAATAGCAGCAGGTTATTCAGTCAGGGTTCGAGAAATACAAATCTTTTTTCTCCCCGGACCAACAATCTTGAAGATGCTTGAAGTGCCTGTCAGCCAATCAGAGGTTCACTTGCATAGACTCTTTTTTGCAAATTCAAAACGGAATTGCTTAAAAATGGTTAAGTTTTTGGGAAAATGACCTTTGCAATTTAACATTTTTAATAGCTGCAAATTATAGCCGTTTCACATGGCTTATTTTGCGCGAAATGTTTTTAAAATCATTGTTAAAAGTTTTAAAATGTTTTAGTGTAGTAGGCCGCTTTCAATGGATGGACTTTTTGCGTAGGACATGTTTAATGGCCTCGCCTACGGTCCCGTAGGGCGAGGCCCAAACATTTTTCGCAAAATTAGTCTATCGTTAAAAGCGTGGCTACTACTAAAACATTTGAAAGCCATTTTGAAATGTTTTAAAACATTTTGCGCAAAATAATCCATCGTGAAAACGGCTAATGGCTGTCTCAGTTTAAGCAAATACAAAGGTGAAATATTTCCATTACAAGGAATGTTTCACCTTTCTGAAGCTTGTCAAATATACGCCCGTTGTAGTAAAAAATTTGAGGTGAGTGCTGCTAAAAACGATGGTGATATTTGTTTCTTTAAAATTCACTAACTTTATATTTGTAAGTTGGGACAATGACGTCATTATTTAGTTACAGAGAGCTTTAGAGAATAGTCACAATCTGTATAGAAAATTATGGTGACTTGAATACAATCAATTTTTTTATCGTACTTGCAGCAGGTAATCCAGCCAAGGTTCGAGAAATACAAGTGATTTTTTACTCAGGACCAACAATTTTAAAGTCGCTGTCAGCCAATCAGTGTCGGCACTAGCCTA
>VOPJ01007511.1:0-14297 GCA_014673585.1 Semibalanus balanoides
TTTGCTTTCGATATTTTGCGTTCGATATTTTGCGATTCGATATTTTGCTTTTCGATATTTTGTCCGTAACCCGCGGGGGGGGGTCGGTGGGAAGGGAGATTCATGAGATCGATGAATCAACTAGAACGTTTCTCCAATACTCCTGTCAGAAGTTTTCCCGGGTTCGGCTCCGAGGTGTCTACTAGTTCAAACAGTTATCAGTCAGATGGTATAAACGAATCTGTTCCTTTTGACAATATTTCTGACGTCTGTCACATAAGCGTCAGTCGGTCGTGCAGCCGTCAGCGTATCGGTGTCCGCCGAACACCGCCGACACTGACTGACTGGTGACAGTCACTGTCACTGTGTCCGTGGCCGGCCGATGGCTCACCGTGTCATGACTCGTCATGGCCGGGTCAGAGGTCAGGGTCAGAGGTCAGGTCTCTGAATCAGCCCACTGTCAATATGCTAACACGAAGCGCCAACAGACGCTAATGGGTGTCAGGGGCAGCGGGGGTCTCTTGGTGGTGTGGTGGTGGCAAAGGGATAGTTCGAAACTAGAGGAAGGCGTCCGCTCGAGTTTGTAGGCTCGAAGCGAGGCTGTTCATTGCAATGGAATCAAGGTCATTGAAATGGAAACATTGAAATGGAAATTAAACCTTGACAGAGTATTGGTGTCATATAGCTGCCGTGGTTACAGCGCCCTAAAACCCCGAACCAACACCGTCACATTGTTTGAGCGGTGACCTCTGGTGTAAACGAGAACTGCCCATATCACTTAGCGCTGACCTTCAGTATCGCCTCTAAAATACACCGCGGTTTGTTTCTCAATAGGCCCGCCTGCTCAGCCGACTGGATCTGGGGCGGAGCCGGGAGACGTGACGTAGGTACTGATTAGACCAGAACAAACCATCACCACGACTAGAACAAACCATCACCTGTAGTCTGCTGGAGTCGGTGACGGATAATGTGTCCACTGTCCAGTGTGTCCACTGTCCAGTGTGTCCACTGTCCGGTGTGTCCACTGTCCAGTGTGTCCACTGTCCAGTGTATCCACTGTCCGGTGTGTCCACTGTCCAGTGTGTCCACTGTCCAGTGTGACCACTGTCTAGTGTGTCCACTGTCCGGTGTGTCCACTGTCCAGTGTATCCACTGTCCGGTGTGTCCACTGTCCAGTGTGTCCACTGTCTAGTGTGACCACTGCCCGGTTCGTAGAAAAGGATCGAGCAGCTTGCTAACATCAGATTTATTCGTGCTTTTGGATCAGAAACATCTGTTCTTTTTTGTGAAACGCTAACGATGCGGTGAGCGTTTTTTAGGGGGATGCAATTTGCTCTGAATAGTTGCCCAACTCCTGACTTTAGTCTTGGATTGTTCTCTTTGCTAGCGCTCGCAGCTGACTGGCTTGGAGTTCTGTGGGTCAAATGTCGTAATTAGCAGCATATTTCACCGTGTTTAACGACTAGCTCAAGGCTGCGACATTATGTGCTTTGTTAGATGGTTAACTCAAGGCTGCGACATCATTCACCCATTATGGAGCTGACTGAAAACGACATCTGTGCGTGTTTACGTGTGCTGTAGGCCTGGTTACAAATCTTGGCCGAGTTATTCACTTCACGACAATCATACTTAGAATCATAGTCATTAGCATCGCTGTGCAGGGCATCTAAAAGGAACTGTACATTCAGCACGCGTGAATTGGCTCGAAGAATGCTGGGTCTGCGCGGGGTCGTTTGCAGGATCACTGGACCACACTCGTCACATCGTAGGCGTATCATCCCAGCAGTTCCCACCAGCTGGGCGGGCGTCTCTACTCTCTACCCACTCCTGGAGCCAGCCGAGCGGCATGTTGGCCGGCTCCGGTTGCATGTTTATAACCACCGACGGTCACGAGCACCGGCAACGGAGGATTCGGCACGCTAGTCGGACGTGAGGGAACGTGTCCCGCCTCCCCGCGGCCTACCCGCGACCCGCCCGGCCGCCTGATCGCCCGTCAGTCAGTGGGTTGGTTGATTGGGCTCATCTCGAGGGTGGAGAGTTCATCGCGGGTCGCGGGGCCGACGAGGCGGGCGATGAGAGGCAATTTGGCCGGTGGCACGCTGCGCGGGGTCCGCACGCGCTGGTCGGGGCTGTATTCCGGTCAAGAAAATCCGAGATGATGGGTCCAGCTCCAGACCACTGAACTAAATATAACCAGACGTGGGCCACGCTGTCTGCAGGGTGGAAGGTTGGGGAGATGGGGTGCGGAGAGGGACTGGACTGCTGAATGTGGTTGGCTCTTACGAGTATGAAGGGTCCCTTTCTTTTTGCGTAGATCTGTCTGTCATGCATGGTCCCACATAAAAGGTTGCTCAGCAACCCAATCACTACGTATGAAAGAAAGACAGCATGAACGTAGTACGTGGTAGAAGAAAACAGTTGAATCCCTACGTGTCATGTTAGACCATACGTGCAAAATGTCTGTATTCGAGGATTTTTCAACATCGCTATTGGAACTCATGTCTCACTCCGGAATTTCCAGTCTTGGGTTATTGTTATGCACGTTTCGACCTTAAACTGCGATTTTCTTCGTCTGGGTTAGACTTAAACAATGGGTCGAGTGATTCGTTTGTGGGATCCCGAGACACGAACTTTGTTTTATTATATTGCATTCTTTGGTTCCTAAATCCGAGAAATTGCGTTCGATAATTTTAAATACAATATCACCGAAAACCCTGCAAAGGCCATAATCTTCAAAGTGGTACAGTTCCTTTTAGGATTTTCATATCATCCGGAAAATTCCAACATTCGAATATTTGTGTGATATAAAATAAACCCTTTTGAATATTGTTCGCCTACCGACACTGGTCACTAGCAGGGCACAATACGGTCACTAGTCAGTAATTGTGGCACCAGAAAGTCCCTGGAAGCAGCACCATGCTGCTGGCGTGTGGAGCGCCGCATAGTTGGCGGCTCTGACGCACCGTAGACGGAGGACAGCTCTGCAGAACAGTGCCGGGGCGGGACCTGCGGTGCCGGTGATCAGCGTCAGGGCTGAGGCGCCATCCGTGCGCTCCCTGCAGTCTCGTCTCGTGCACCGCTGCAGCCGCTGAGATCCGGCGCTGCACGCTCCCTGCTGTTCCCTGCTGCTCCGCGCTGAGAACACAGCCGCACGTGCCGCCTGTCAGTACGCAGTCAGACACCTGGTGAAGGCTTCTGTCAGGGGTCAGAAGCCCAGTGATGCTGACATGAGCTGACGAGGCGTGTCGTGTTGTCCCCGGTCGGTGTCGGACGCCGGACAAGCCCTGCTGACGGAGCGCCGCCCTGCTGACAGCGCGTCCCTCCGCCGAGGGTCCTCCCACAGCGACCGCTCGCCTGGCCACCCTGTGCCGCAGCCCATCGCCGCCCCACCGTCCCACCGTCCCGCCGCCCGGCGATCTCGGCTCTGATTCAGCTGCCGACCGACGCTGTTCGGCAGCTGACGGCGCGCTCCTCCTGGATCGCGGGGCGGCGCCCGGCCGGGCAGGGAGGGCTACCCGCTGCCCCACTCCCAGTCCCAGTCAGTCAGTCGGCCGGCCACCAGGGCTGCGCGTGGGCTGAGCCACGGCTGAGCGGAGTCGGCACTGTCACTGCTGTGACGCTCGGTGAAGGTGACGGCTGGTATCGGGCGCGTGGCCGTGCGCTGCTGAGAGTGTTTTTGTGCGCAGATCGGCCGGCAGTGGTCAGCTGACAATCCAGCGACCACAGACGACTGCCGCCCGCCGCGGAGGAGTGAGCTTGGAACCCGCGGCCAGTGACGGACGCAGTGGACAGGTTCGCCGGCGGTGGGATCGCGGGTGCGGCGTGCCCATCCTCACCTGCTGGACAGTGTGGCTGTCAGGCCGGGCTACAGTGGACAGCTGGTGACGCGTCGGCGACCTTTCCGGGCCGATATCGCGGCGGTGACGCAACGCTCCGGACATAGTGCGGCCCGGCGCGCCGCCGCCGCCGCCGCTGAGTCGACGCCTGCTCGGTTTACACCGGGCGTTGTCGTGTAAACGGACCGCCCTCCGCCGCCCCGCCGCCCCCGAGCGCTGCCTACAGATGGCCTGCATCAGCCAGCGTGCCGGTGAGAGAACAGAGGGACTGGGGAGCTGTACAGAGGGACAGGGGAGCTGTACAGAGGGACTGGGGAGCTGTACAGAGGGACTGGTGAGCTGTAAGACAGATGGGAGCGTACAGAGGGACGGGGAGTTGTACAAGAGGGACTAGTGAGCTGTACAGTAGGGAACTAGTGGACTGTACAGAGGGACAGGGGAGCTGTACAGAGGGACTGGTGAGCTGTACAGAGGGACTGGTGGAGATCTGTACAGATGGAGCTTGTACAGAGGGACTGGGGAGTTGTACAGAGGACTAGTGAGCTGTACAGAGGGAATGGGAGCTGTACAGAGGGACAGGGGAAGCTGTACAGATGACTGGTGAGCTGTAACAGGGGACGTGTGAGCTGTTACCAAGATGGAAGCTGTACAGAGGGACTGGGGAGTTGTACAGAGGGACTGGTGAGAGCTTGAACAGATGGGACTGGTGAGCCTGTACAGAATGGGACTGGGAGCTACAGATGGGAGCTTACAGAGGGACTGGGAGCTTAACAGAGGGACAGGGCAAGCTGTACAGAGGGACGGGTGAGGCTGTAACAGAGGGACTGGTGAGCTGTAGCAGAGGGACTGTGAGCTGTACAGAGGGAATGGTGAGGCTTGTACAGATGGGAGCTGTACAGAGGGACTGGGGAAGCTGTACAGAGGACAGGGGAGCTGTAGCAGAGGGACTGTGAGCTGTACAGCAGGGCTGAGGTGAGCTGTACAGAGGGACTGGTGAGCTGTAACAGAGACTGGTAGCCTGTACAGATGGGAGCTGTAACAGAGGGACTGGGGAGCTGTACAGAGGGCAGGGGAGCTAACAGAGGGACTGGTGAGCTGTACAGAGGACTGGTGAGCTGTACAGAGGACTGGTTGAGCTGTACAGATCGGAGCTGTACAGAAGGGACTGGGATTGTACAGAGGGACCTGGTTGAAGCTAGACAGATTGGACTGGTGAAGCTGTACAGAGGGACTGGGGACTGTACAAGAGGGACTGTGGAGCTGTACAGAAGGGACTGGGGAGCTGTACAGAGGGACAGGGGGAAGCTGTACAGATGGACCTGGGGAACTGGTACAGAGGGACTGTGGAGTGTACAGAGGGAACTGGGGAGCTGGTAGAGTGGACTGTGGAAGCTGAGCAGGGACAAGGGAAGCTGTACAGAGGGACTGTGGAGCTGTACGAGGAACCTGGTGAGCTATACAGAGGGACCTGGGGAGCTTGTACAAGGGACTGTGGAGCGTACAGAGGGACTGGGGGGGGGAAAAGCCCCACTTGTTTTTAACGAGAAAAAAGGGGGGGAAAAAACAGGGGGGGGGAAGGCCCCCCCTGTTTTTTTTTAAACAAGATTGGGGGAACCCCCCCTGGGGGGAAAAAAAACTGTACGAGAGGGACTGGGGAGCTGTCAGAGGGACTGGTTGAGCTGTACAGAGGGACTGGGAGCTGTACAGAGGGACTGGTGAGCTGGTACAGAGGACTGGGGAGCTGTACAGAGGACGGTTGAGCTGTAACAGAAGGACTGGGGAGCTGTACAGAGGGACAGGGAAGCTGTCAGAGGGACTGTGGAGCTGTACAGAAGGGACCTGGGGAAAAGCTGTACAGGAGGGAACTGGGGAGCTGTACAGAGGGACTTGTGGAGCTGTACAGAGGGACTGGGAGCTGTACAGAGGGACAGGGAAGCTGAACAGAGGGACTGTGGAGCTGTACAGAGGGACCGGTGAGCTGTACAGAGGGACTGGGGAGCTGTACAGAGGGACTGTGAAGCTGAACAGAGGGTACTGGTGAGCTGTACAGAGGGACTGGGGAGCTGTACAGAGGGGACTGGTGAGCTGTACAGAGGACCCTGGGGAGCTGTAACAGAGGGACAGGAAGCTGTACAAGAGGGGCGTGGAGCTGTACAGAGGGACTGGGGAGCTGTACAGAGGGACTGGGGAGCTGTACAGAGGGACAGGGGAGCTGTACAGAGGGACTGGTGAGCTGTACAGAGGGACTGGTGAGCTGTACAGATGGGAGCTGTACAGAGGGACTGGGGAGTTGTACAGAGGGACTAGTGAGCTGTACAGAGGGACTGGGGAGCTGTACAGAGGGACTGGGGAGCTGTACAGAGGGACTGTCATAGTTTCCGTTGGAGTAGCGTCCGGTGATGGATGGTGTGTGCTGAGCGTGGGCGGAGAGGAGGGGTCCCCGACTCGGGACCGTGGTTGACACTGTCCTCTGACAGCTGACGACTGTTTGGCAGTGGTCGGTACCCCCTGCAGAACGTGCCCGTACTGCCAAGCACGTGACGGCCGCTGGCTGGTGTGTCATGGAGCCGGCCGCGGCACGTGAACCGGTTGCATCATGGCGGCAGGTATAAGGAGAACAGCCGCCTGCCAAGACGCGGCTGGTTTTGGTGTCGGCACGGTCGCAGTACGAGGGCTCAGCACATGTCCACACGTCGTCTGACTCGTCGTTTGACTCGTTTGACCCATGCTGACTCGTGTCGGGCCAGCTGCGGGCCGGGTTTGTGTCTGATGAGGCACGTGGCCTCCCTGCCAAGCTGCACGTAGGGCCCGTGCCAAGCGGCACGTGGCGCATGCTCGGTCTGGACCCGGTCGTTTCCGGCAGGTGTTTTTTGTAATGGGGCCGCGCTTTACAGCGCCCTTTCATTCCAGTGGCTGCCAACATGGGGCGCCGACAGCTGTGCCCAGGAATTGATTAGACCCCGCCGCCTCTGTCGCCGAACAGTTACCTGGCCGGCTCAGTCGTTTATCTCGAGTCTCGCAGCTATACAGGGTCACGTGACCGTCCAAATCTTCCCTGATTGAGCGCTGCCAAGCCCGGAAGCATCGCTCATTCCCCGTTCGTTTTCGCTGCGGCATGTGTGTTTTTACTGTCGTGTCGCGTTTTACAGCTGCGGTTCGTTATGGCTGGCCCGGAGACGAGGTGCGGAGCGACGCATTGATTTAGCGGCGGTTTCGCTGCCAGCCAGCTGCAGTCTGTACCGCATGTGTGGCATGTCGATCAGTCGCTGCCGACCGTCCAAATAGTCCGCTTTTTGGTCGGACGGGTCTTGCTTAATTGTGGGGATGCATTCGTGGGCGGCTGGTCTTTGAACTGGAGAAAGCGAACCGTGGTTGCCATACGTAAACGCCATTTGACATGTTTAGGGCGTTTCGATAAGTGCAGGCATGTGGCTGAAGACACAAAAATGCCACTAACGTCAAAGACGCGCCGCATATGGCTGTTATGCTCCTCAGATGGCTCGGTCGGCGACACAGCCATGCTCTAACGTTTCCCGACAGATGCATCGGAATGATAAAACCCTCCACGTGCTACGTGTATGGCGCTCAGTCGCCCACGGAGACCGGAGAGCCCACACAGCACAAAGGCCCTCTCCGGGACACAGAGAGGGCCATCTCCATAATGCTAATGCCCGCGCGGGGGTTCGCGTATCTGCCCGCAGCGTCGCGTTCTGCGTGAATCCCGAGCAGTGTTTCGCAACTGCACCGCGTCGCGGCCGGCCGAACGCGGTCAGCTGCTGTTGGTATGCTGACCACGTCGCCTGCTTTGTAATGCTGGTGGCGGCCGTCAGCGAGCGGAGGCAGCTGTAAACGCTGACGCTGCGCAGACACGGTACACGGGGACATGGCATGCAGTGGCTGCGGCCGGCCGGCCGCCCGCCCGACCGCTGTCCAGTCATGATTTATCGGCTGATTGTGTCGTCTGAGTCACCCGCTCTGCATGTCAGCCGGCCGTCTGCCGCCCGTCAGCCGCCCGTCAGCCGCCCGTCAGCCGCCGGTCAGCCGCCCGTCAGCCGCCGGTCAGCCGCCGTCAGCCGCCGGTCAGCCGCCCGTCAGCCGCCGTCAGCCGCCGTCAGCCGCCGTCAGCCGGCCGTCAGCTGCCCGTCAGCCGCCCGTCAGCCGCCCGTCAGCCGCCGGTCAGCCGCCCGTCAGCCGCCCGTCAGCCGCCCGTCAGCCGCCGGTCAGCCGCCCGTCAGCCGCCGGTCAGCTGTCCTTGTACCCCTGCTCCTGTCAGTCATCGGCGGGTTCAGGACGGCAGAACGGGTGGATTGGGGGCTGATTCAGCCAAAATCGGCGACACAAAAAAAACTCACCTGATTTTACTTATTGCTTTGGGGTGAATAACTTCTCAGAGCAAACAGGCCCGAGTAAAAGTTTCTTCGATTTTCTTCAAAATCAAGAAATGTGTCAACATCCGGTCGCTTTTAGCCGTTTTGGGGGCATGGCCCGATGCCCGATGCCCGATCAGTGGTTACCAAGCAGTTTCGATCCGTGACCTCACTGGGCGAGATATGGTTCAGACGTGACCCGCAAATACTATTGAGTTGCTTTGTTATTGTTAAAATTCCTCCGAGTAAATGGCTCGCCACACCACTCAAACCCTCGTGACCCCCCCCCCGAGGTTTTAGACCACAGACTGAAAACCCCCGTCTCGGATAAAATCCGTCTGTCTGCCTGTCTGACACTGTCTCGATGGTCTGCCCACAGCGCTGGACAACCCAGAGTACTACCACATGTCCGGGGAGTCCGCCGGCGAGGGTGCACCTGAGGTGTCGCCCCGGCCCCGCCTGCCGCCGCCGAAACCCCCGCGGCAGCAGCCGACAGCCGAGGGCGCCTTCTCCGGGGAGTACCTATACACACGGCTGGAGCGGCCGGCTGGTCCGGCTCCTGCCGCGCGCACCCTGCCGCCGCCCTGCGCCGCGCCCCTGCAGTCGCCCTATGACAACATACCGCCGACTGCCGCCGCGGCCCGGGCGGCGGCGGCGGCGGGGGCGGCGGCGCAGGGGACGGATGCCGAACAGGAGCAGCCAGCAGTCAGCAGGACGGTACGTACGTCACGACGTGGCGGGAAGCTTATCTGCAGCTCCTGCTCCGTCCCTGTGTAGCGTTCACTGTGCTCCTCCGTCTGAGCTGGTGCAGCTATCACCGCCGGCTGGTAAATCAGCCTGTATGTTTGTCTGTCAGTCTGTTCATCTGCCCGTCCGTCTGTCGCGTCACGCAGTTCATCAATTTGTCCGTCTGTTCGTATCCGTCTGTCCAGCTGTCACCCCGTCCGTCTGTCCGTCCGTCCGTCTGTCCAGCTGTCCAGCTGTCTGTCACCCCGTCCGTCTGTCCGACTACCTGTCCGACTGCCTGTCTGTCTGCCTGTCCGTCTACCTGCCCGGTTGTCTGTACGTCTGTTCACCGGTAGCATTCCTACCCGCAAGCATATGTGGCGCCACCGTCGGAGTTTCCTCCTTTTCCGGCCCCTGCATCAACAGCACGGCGTACCTCGACCCACCCCTCCGTTCTTATTTAGCTCCTTTCTCTGCACGGAGGTTTGCAGGTGCACTTCCCCGCTTATCATTCGTGTATGTTTTGATACCATTCATCCTTCACAAGGAGCTTTTATGTTGAATGAATCCTAGATTGTCTGCAGCTCTTGGAACAGTGCGCAGCCAACGGTTACTCGGAAGTAATTGAGGTAATATCTGTTCGTGCGATACCGATTGTGGCCACGCTCTGTCTAGTACCGATATGTTATGGATTTTTCGATGGCATCCAACCTAAGTGGTTTGATCCTAATGTAAATACTTAACTTGACAACTAGCCCTTCAGTCTTGCCACCCACGCCCTACTTCGAGGACCCGCCGCCCGAGCGCGCTTATTGCATGGCAAACCGTCTGAATGCTTTGCACAACACTTGATCCGCTTCCCTGCCATGTGGGCCGTGTTGATTCTGATATCGGTATCGGACCTCTGCAAATATGACGGGAATGGCGCTGGCAGCCTCGCACGAATGCGACGCGCACGTGGGGAGAACAGTGCCGGCATATCGTTCGATTGACAGCTCAGCCCTGGCGAGGCTTTTTGTGTGTCAGACAATGGCGCACTCGGCGCTGACACCCTTGACACCTCAGCGAAAATGGTGGAACTCATCTGCCCAACTTCTGTGTTGGCATACATGACTACTAAAACCCTGTCATATTTCTGACATTTCCTCCCAGACCCTTACTGGACTGACATCCCCTACCCTTACAGGACCCCTGTCAGACCCCTTTTAACCCCCGCCAGGCGGCGGTCTCTGCTCCACATAGGACAATGTCAGGTGAAGTGAGGAACCGCCGCCCTTCCCCCCCCCCCCCCCCCCACGGAGGGTCCTGTCTGCCAGCCAGCGTCACAGCGCCGCCACAATAGCGCTCCCCGATAGCAGCTCGGCCAAAGGTCGCACCTAGTGCGTCTCGACACCTGGCAGCGTTAGTCGCTATCTCGACCGCCCTGGTTGTGGGTGGCTGGCCGCGGCGGCAGGCACGAGGCGAGACTGCGTGTGACGCTGCCCGCCCTGGGAGTGTTTACGAGTGGTGCAGCTCGCACTGGCACGTGCGCGGTGGAGAGGTAGGAGTGACGCGCGACGCTGAGTGGTGCGACGTGGTGCAGCGTGGTGCCGGTGCTGTGTCTGTGCCGTGTTGTTCTGTGTCTGTGCCGTGTTGTTCTGTGTCTGTGCGTGTTGTTCCTGCCGTGCCGGGCCGGTGCGGGTGCGGTGCCGGTGTCGGTGTCGGCGTCGGCGTCGGGTCGTGTCGTGTCGGTCGTGTCGGTTCGTGTCGTGTCGTGGTCGTGTCGTTTCTGTCGTGTCGTTCGTGTCGGTCCGTGTCGTGTCGTGTCGTGTCGTGTCGTTGTTCCGTGTCGTGTTCGTGTTCGTGTCGTGCTGTGCTGTGCTGTGCTGTGCTGTGCTGTGCTGTGCTGTGCTGTGCTGTGCTGTAAAGGTTCTGGACACCGGACACGGGCCAGTGATAGCCCGTCCGTCTCTCTGTGTGTCGGTACGTGTTGACAAATGACCATCTGAGGCGATCTCCACCGCGTCGTACCTGCTCCGTTGCCAGTGAGTTGTGGCGCTGTCAGTCAGCGAAGGTCAGTCTCCCCGCCGAGCGGCGACTAGTCGACTGATCGCGCTGCGGGACGATGCGCTATGTGGGCTGCGGGAGGCGCGGCGAAGGACGGGTCCGTATTGCATAATGTAACGGTGGTCCGGCGGCGGTGCGCCTGGAACGGACTGAGGGCATTGGCCGCCAGCAGAGGGGATGTTTATCTGGTTTGTGTTTGATTAGACGTGGGGGATTAGACGCGCTGACGTCCGATGTGCCGCGGAGCACGCCTAGTCTGCGGCGAGACGTCATGATCCAGAAATGCCGCCGCACGCCGTTGGCATGGCAACGGAATGTGTTTACCGCCGCGCGCGACATGGCCGCTGGCTGTGGTTATTTTCTCAGCGGATGTCGGGGATTCTCATGCCGTGTTCGGCACATGTTTCAGCGGTTTGCAGCCTGCGGTCTTTAGCGGCCTTGGTGGCGGTGGTAGTTTGTCACGGGCGTGGCAGCGCCAGAGGTACCGAGGCGGTGACCGCGGGGTTCAGCTCACAGCAAGTGCTGGTCTGCACAGAGCTTGGTTGGCAATGCTGCTGTGTGTGGGTTGGTGCGTGGGCTGGTCTGTGCGTGGGTTGGGGTCTGTGCGTGGTCTGGTCTGCACGTAGTGTGGTCTGCACGTGGTGTGGTCTGTGCGTGGTGTCGTCTGTGCGTGGTCTGGTCTGTGTGTGGTCTGGTCTGTCCGTGGTCTCGTCTGTGTGTGGTCTGGTCTGTGCGTGGTCTGGTCTGTGCGTGGTCTGGTCTGTGCGTGGTCTGGTCTGTGCGTGGTCTGGTATGTGTGTGGTCTGGTCTGTGCGTGGTCTGGTCTGTGAGTGGTCTGGTCTGTGCGTGGTCTGGTCTGTGCGTGGTCTGGTCTGTGCGTGGTCTGGTCTGCGCGTGGTCTGGTCTGTGTGTGGTCTGGTCTGTGCGTGGTCTGGTCTGTCCGTGGTCTGGTCTGTCCGTGGTCTGGTCTGTCCGTGGTCTGGTCTGTGCGTGGTCTGGTCTGTGCGTGGTCTCGGTCTGTGAGTGGTCTGGTCTGTGCGTGGTCTGGTGTGTTCGTGGTCTGGTCTGTACATGGTCTGCGTCGTCTGTCTGTGCGTGTCTGGTCTGTCCGTGTCTGGTCCTGTGCGTGTCTGGTATGTGTGTGGTTGGTCTGTCGCGTGGGTCTCGTCTGTGGTGGTTGGTCTGTGCGTGACATCGTCTGTGGTGTGGTCTTGGGTCTGTGCGTGGTCTGGTGTGTTCGTGGTCTGGTCTGTAACATGGTCTGGCGTCGTCCGTTCTGTGCGTGGTCTGGTTGTGCGTGGTCTCGGTCTGGCCGTGTCTGGTGTGTGTGTGGTCTGGTCTGTACATGGTCTGCGTCGTCTGGTCTGTCCGTGGTCTGGTCTGTGCGTGGTCTGGTCTGTGTGTGGTCTGGTCTGTGCGTGGTCTCGTCTGTGTGTGGTCTGGTCTGTGCGTGGTCTGGTCTGTGTGTGGTCTGGTCTGTGCGTGGTCTGGTCTGTACATGGTCTGCGTCGTCTGTTCTGTGCGTGGTCTGGTCTGTGCGTGGTCTGGTCTGCGTGGTCTGGTGTGTTCGTGGTCTGGTCTGTACATGGTCTGCGTCGTCTGGTCTGTCCGTGGTCTGGTCTGTGCGTGGCTGGTCTGTCCGTGGTCTGGTATGTCCGTGGTCTGGTCTTGTGCGTGTCTGGTCCTGTCCGTGGTCTGGTCTGTTCGTGGTCTGGTATGTCCGTGGTCTGGTCCTGTGGCGTGGTCTGGTCTGTCCGTTGGTTGGTCTGTCGTGGTCTGGTCTGTCCGTGTCTGGTCTGTCGTGGTCTGGTTGTGCGGTGGTCTGGGTTCTGTCGTGGTCTGGTTGTCCGTGGTCTGGGTCTGTGCGTGGTCTGGTCCTGTCCGTGGTCCTGGTCTGTACATGGTCTCGTCTGTGCGTGGTTCTGGTCGTGCGTGGTCTTGGTCTGTCCGTGGTCTGGTCTGTACATGGTCTGATCTGTCCGCTGGTTGGTCCTGTGCGTGGTCTGGTCTGTGCTGGTCTGGATCTGTGCGTGGTCTGGTCTGTGTGTGGTCGGCGTCGTACATGGTCTGATCTGTCCGTGGTCCTTGTGTTGTGCGTGGTCGGTCTGTAACATGGTCTGGTCTGTCCGTGGTCCTGGTCTGTCCGTGGTTCTGGTCTGTAGCCGTGGGTCTGGTCTGTGCGTGGTCGGTTCTGGTGCGTGTCCGAGTCTGTCGTGGTCTGGTCTGTACATGGTCTGCGTCGTCTGGTCTGTCCGTGGTCTGGTCTGTGCGTGGTCTGGTCTGTGCGTGGTCTGGTCTGTGCGTGGTCTGGTCTGTGTGTGGTCTGGTCTGTGCGTGGTCTGGTCTGTCCGTGGTCTGGTCTGTGCGTGGTCTGGTCTGTCCGTGGTCTGGTCTGTACATGGTCTGATCTGTCCGTGGTCTGGTCTGTGCGTGGTCTGGTCTGTGTTGCAGGCGGCTGACCTACGCCGCTGTTAGGCTCTCTGGGAGTAATCCGTCAGTGTCAGATCTGGTCGCTCGCTGCTGGTTCATTGTCTGTTGAGTTTCTTGCGCCGACAATCTCGGACGATGCGATGGTATGATCCAATAAGGGAAAACTAAAGTGACAGTGATGTATTAGATGAGGAGATAGACGACTCAATCATTCACAATTGTTTAGCAGAGCACTTGAAAAGCTTATCACATTGGTGACTCGTCACTTCTCATTAGCCGCTTACGGACCAAATCGGCTTTGAAAGCTAAATGTACCTGGTGCTTTCCGTTGCCGTATTCGATCTCATAACTAGGTACGAACATCAGCAATGGTTGTGGCTTGCTGTGGCTGTCAGTCTGCTGCAGACATTACCAGTCTGCTCTTTGCCGGCCAGGATAGCCGCTCCTTAGTATCCCTACGTATCGTGTGAGCCGGCTCCATACAATCCGCCGACCGTGGAATGCTGCACCAATCTATGCGTGAGCACGCACCCGGTCAATGACCCTCCCCTTCCCCCACCCCCACCCCCACCCACCCCCACCCCCAGATTGCCGATCTGGTCTGTCCGGATTCCTGTTAAGGCGGTTATACCCTGCTGTAGCTGTCTGCAGCCCTGCAGCAGCTCGGCCGCCCGCTCCGCTGTCCCCTCTGTGGTACAATCTGTCGATGGTGATAACTCGGCCGAGCACTGCGCCGCCCCTGACAGCGCAAATAATCCCCAGCCGATGATTTGTGACATCAATTACGGCAGCGGAGGGGCAGTGTCTGTGATAGTCGGTCGATAGGCGCAGCTCGCGTGGCTGTGTAACTGTAGTGTGTGCAATGTGGACGGACGTGTGTCCCCTGAGATCAGCTGCCTGCTGGCCTGCTGCT
>VOPJ01007512.1:0-14303 GCA_014673585.1 Semibalanus balanoides
ATGTATGTATGTATGTATGTATGTATGCACATACCTTGGAATAGGATGAGCGATGCTGACGCCACATGTCCGCATCAGCATCGCTATCGTAAAACATTAACAGCAATACTAATAAGACAACATCCCACCATTGTCGCATCACTGCGCCGCGCATCGCCGGGGATCAGCGACGCCTCAGCCGTGAGCTATTCGGCGGCGGTGACGCGCCGCCATTGGCTCTGGCGCGCCATTTATTACCGCAGTGGTCGATTGCCGGCGCGCGGTGGCCGCGGTGGCCAGCGACGCTGAGAACAGGCCACCTGTCCGCTTATTGTGTGGCCAGAGCTGCCGACAGAGCCGCGGCAGCTCACCGCAGCTCCGTGGAGCACGGCGGCCGGCGACCAACGAGAGAAGACGGGAGGGGAGAGAGCGGGCTGTGTGGGAGAACGGAGGGGGATAAAGGGAGGGGGAGAAGGGAGGCGGAGAAGGGAGGGGGAGAAGGGAGGGGAGAAGGGAGGGGGAGAAGGGAGAAGGGAGGGGAGAAGGGAGGCTGCATTGAAAACGGAGCGGAGAGACGCTATTGAAGCAGGAGGGAGACCTCATGGAAGGAGATGGAGAGCTGCCATCGAAGGAGGAAGGCTATCTGATGGCATTGTGTTCGTTGGTAAAGCCGACAGACGTCACTGAATGTGACACGAAATCTGCCGAAGCTTGCGAGTACTCCCCCAGCGTGCAATTGCCGCGGTCAGAACAATCGACCTCCGAACGAATTTTTAACTTGGCTTGATTCAATATGGTGAAGGTTATCCTCGTCCGCATTTTATCATAATTTTTCGTTTTGTATTTCAAATAATGTTGAACTGCTGCGAGTAGGGAAATCAAAGCTTTTCGATCTGTATAAATCAATGTCAAACACAGACAAACGCCAGACTCTGTGCGTACGGCATGCTTGTGTGGGACCAGAGGCCTTGCTTTCAAATTAACAGCACGACCTGACTCCATAACTGTAGTGAACACTGTGCAGGGACGTTTTATCTGCCCACTCGTGGTAATCCCCCCTCACCCCCTTGACACCCATGTGTGTCAATGTTAAAGTCTTGCTCATTTGAGGGGCGGAGTGATCCGGGGCCCCGGCAAACAGCTCTCCTCGGTAGCGACGCCCCTGCGTGGGACATTCCGTTGATTTGCGATCAACGCGGACTATCATGATCGTTTGGTGTCGGGTTATTGCTGCTTCCGTGCTTACATAAGATAGTTGTGTTACGTAGCATTGCTTATGACAACTTCCGTGATTATTTAAGATCAGCTAGCTCACTGTTAACCAAAGTAGAAGTTTGCTAGATTCCGGTAAGGCCTGAATCGGCTATTCACCGTAATCCTATGAAGGTCGTGTTTGGGGTATGATGTAAATGTATATTTTGTCTTCCTTTTTACAAAATAATAATCTCATGTTCTAATACTAAACACAAACAGGCAAGTCTCAAGCTAAAGCTAAAGTGTGACTTATTTTGTTATGGTATTGAACCGTCAGGTACTGAAAACAAAACGTCTGTTCCGTGCTACCTTCAATGGTAATTACAATATTTTTGACCTAGCATGCGCGAGTTTCAATGAAGTTTAGCTTAAAAAATATCGTACGCAAATCGTACGCAGCATGTGTAGGTAGTCTCCGATGTCTTGCTCAGACGCCTTTAGCCCTATTCCTGGGAGGGGGGGATTCTGCCCCCGGTAGTTTTTTGCTAGCCGCTTCCAAGCCGCTAGGTCTAGCGTCTTGGAACTTTGTGACTTTTCCTAACTTTGAATTACGCGTCTTGTGTCAAAATTTTGACAAAAATCGGCTCCGCGTAGAGGCGATGCCAGGGCCCAGGCCTATGTTGTTACGAATGCGGTTGTGCGGCGCATACTTACTTTGTAGTTTGCGTTGCAATAAGTGGGTCAGGAACGATGCCACTGGAATATACCTAATCAATACTTGGATTGTACATATTTTGGGGCAGAGGCGCACTCAGGTACATAAAATGGGAGGCGATACCACTGTCACAGGGGCGTCGCCGCAATATTTCGAGTGAGGGGCCAACCGGGGATATGGGGGAGTCAGCGAGGGTTCTGGGGGAGCCGGTGCCATAGACCTACTGTTAAAATCCTGTAAACTTGGGGGTGCCGAAGAGGGTTTTGAGCGCACCTGGGGGTGCCCAGATCCCCAGGCTCCCCGGGTGACGACGCCCCTGCACTGTCAAATTAGATCCAACTTCAAATTAGTAAGATGATAAAAGGCGTTACGCACATGGTGCACCTATTATGTTTACCTGGATTCGCCTATGCGCAATACATTATATTTTACAAATTACAGCTACAGTAAAAAAGACGACATGTGACGATATCGCCCAAAACAATCACGAACAGCGCATATTTGTTTTCAGAAGGTACCTCCACTTTACACCCTGATTTCACCGATGATTTTGGATTTTTTGTTCTTGTCCTTTTAATATTGAAAGCCCAATGCACTAGAAACTTAAAACCGTTTTGGGGATGAAAATCGGTCAAGCCACAATGCCACAATGACCTTTCAAAAAACATCCCAAGTTTTCGTATTTTTTGCCCCTTGACCCCTACTTTTGAACAAAAAGAAATTCTGGGGCCCGAGCAGAGATATATTTTGACGGCGCATCGAATGGCGTTTGTCCCATCGAAATCCACTTAGCGGTTCTCGATATCTCTGGTGGGTGGGCGGGGAGCAAAATCTGACCCCCGCACGTTAACGTAATTCTAGCCACCCGCAAGGAATAGGGTTGATTTTATTGGTGAAGCTTCAATAAATATCGTGCTCACTGCTCAGCATCTGTGAATGACTGTTGAAGATGCGCGGAACAGACTTTTACTTTTGCTCGAGTTCCTTATTATTTATCTACATTCTCTGAGGAAGTGTGCGGTTAAAATTCCGACAGCGGTCTTAGACGAAGCACCTAAAAGCGCGTGTTTCTTGCAGTCACCCTTCAGGATTACTAAGAAACAGGTACGGTCATATGGCAGCAATTGAACATCGGCATATTTGGCGGTTGTTTCAGACGTCAGCCGCCTTCACACCGGACGCGGACTACGCGTTCGCATGCGGACTCCGCGTCACCATGCGTAAACGCTCTTGCAAATGCTATTTGTTTACAAGGTCACTGCGATGACCTGAGGTCACCAGTGGTCAGTACGGCTGGATGAAATCGTTGTCCACTGAATTGATGGTGCTGAACGGCGAGAAAATCGGTTCCAGCCGTTGCTGTGATTCCATGTTGCTGCAACAAACTTTACACCCAGTTTGGCGCCGTTTCACGATCGGATATTTTTGCGCGAAATGTTTTAAAACATTTTAAAATGTTTTAAAATGTTTCAGCTGTAGCCGTCTTCATGATGGACTAATTTGCGAGAAATGTTTTAACCCTCGTCCTACGGTCCCGTAGGGCGAGGGTTAACAGCACTTTTTCGCAGAGTTAGGTCCATCGTGGAAGCGGCTGCTACTAAGACATTTTAACACATTTTAAGATGTTCTAAAACATTTCCGCGCAAAATAATCCATCGTGAAAACGGCTAGTATGTGTTTTATTATTGCTAAAAAAGTTGTGCCAAATTCGGTAACGCTGTGCTCCACCGTGTTTCTGCTATTCATGAAAAACCTCGGGGGGAACCCCGGCAGAACCAATGCTAGGAAAGCATGCTTTCGCATAAGACCATGTTTAACATGTTTCCATACAAGCCACAGGCAAAGTTGACCCTGGAATCTATAGACGAAGGATGCGGCTTTTATATTATTTGCTTACTTTTTCTTATCATCGTTCATTCATCGTATAATTGAGTTTGAATTTACAACTGTACCTTCCATAGCGTTGACATTGGTGAAGGGAGACAACAAAAACACGCTTTGGTGACTTCACAAAAGCTGAAAGCTGCCAATGGCCTTGAATGGGGGCCGTATTTCTCAACATACCGTTTTTTTCCAACCACCAACCACCAACCAATCCCGTGCTTTTGCTCCACTTTGATCCTCCTCCTCGCTTCCTCAGACAGCGTCAGCGCTTTTACCACGCATCCCGCTGAATCTGTATCACCGATAATTGGCAAAACTCGCGGCTCGCGGGTAATTGGGAGCGCCGGTGCCAGCCACCAGTCAGAGGACACCGTTCGCTCTTCGGGGAGTTGATTAGAAAGGCCACCCAAGCGGAATAGCATCACGCCCGCAGACGTCACGTTTGCACCGCTCTGCAGTACGCATGAGACTGCCTCCTGGTGTTTCATAGAAGAGAATGAGGGCGTTTTTCTCTTCTAGGAGCGGAAATGCGCAGGATCACTTCCAGTGAGCGTGACTTGGTTTTTAGGCAGTAACTGAGGCTGTTTTTATGAATCGGAGAATCTGGAAGCTTTGCATGCTTTTAGATACGGAGATTTCAGACTGGGTGGTCGCTCGGAAAAGTGCGGGCTGAGTTCGAGCTTTATGTTCGCTTTGCTAAGTTTTTGGGCACGCGGAGCCCAAACAGCCGGACCGATTGCGATACGAGTGGCACTGTGCGATGCGGCAAAACGGGCGCAGTTGTTGGTGCTGATCGCGGGTGGATCTGTGCCACGTGCACTGCGGATCCAGCCTCTCTCCTTGGGGGATCGGGGCATATTTTTGGGGCAAAAAGTTTTTTTCCTTAGATTTGGGTCGGTCACCTTATTTTGGTATTCGAGCTTAAGAACTCCACTTTTCGGAGAGAGAGAGAGAGAGAGAGAGAGAGAGAGAGAGAAAAAAAACGATATTCCGTTGCATGTACACTTGACAGTCATACACATTGATATAAACACAAATAGCTTTTATATCATACCAACTCACAGGGGCGTCGCTGATAATTTTTTAGTAATGTGTCGCCTGAAATGACGAAAAATGCACCTCCATGTCTGGAAGTATTCAAGTCTTTGCAGCATCTGTAATATGAATTTTCGTGCTATAGTAGGTATATAGTAGGTACAAGTGTGGCCCGCATGCTGCCGCAATGCGAAGGTCACCGAGCTCGAAAGTGCGTTCCCCGTAGCCGGTTCCCAATAGCCGTTTCCCTTGTCCGTTTTCCGTTCCCCGATATCCCGTAGTCCCTTAAGCCCGTATTTTCATTCACGTAGCCCGTGCCTGTAGCCCATAGCCCGTAACCCACATTAGCCCCGATAGCCCCGTTTTCAGTAGCCCAATATTTCAAGTTCTTCCTAATTCTCGATAGGCTTTACAATGTTGTAGAGTTCAAAAAAATTAAATGATTCAATTCTTGGTATCCGCGATCAGAGGGCTCGTTTAAGTGCCTAGCATGCTTTTTACTAAGCCAATATTTTGCCAACTCTAATTGCTCCAGACTTGTGAAAGCTTGATGAGATATTTGATAACGCCGAAATAAAAATGGTCTGACAGCGTTATATTTCATCTTTAATTATGAAGTGAATATTTGTCAATACGAACATGTTTTGGGTGGATATTAGTCAGAAAAGATGGCGCTTTACAGCTGTATATCTTTAATCGCTCAGCTCCCTCCGGTTTGAAAGTTATGGCGGCTGTAATGGAATAATTAATTCGGAAAATCGGACAATGCTAATGCTTACAGGCAACTTCAGCACCGAAATATTGCTTAAAAACGTTTATTTTATTTGCAACTGAGAGACGGTACCTTTGCCGTTAAAAGTTATGTTGGTCTCATCCGTGTAAGTCCCATAATTTCCGAGCATTAATTATAATCGTGAAAATCGGGGTAAAATCGTTATTTTTCGTTGGTGCAGCCATTAATTTTGCACGCGCCACGCGCTGCTTCGCCGACTGACATTGCATTCGCACAGCTTCATCGATTCTCTACCACATCTGTGCTTGACGCATGCTAATCGACTTTTGGTTATGCCGAAAATATCGACCTTGGATGGCAGCCATGTTCGCGATTTTTCGCATTTCGCGCTCTTACTTTTATGTGTTAAAACATGGAGGAAAGTCGATCGCTCATCTCGTGCCACGCGCGCTCGTTATGCACCCCACGAATCCCGTTTTTTAGCCATGAACGTCCGCTGGACATGTCGCCTAATCGGTGTGAAAATTTCACCAGCCTAATTGCAATAGTTGAGGCTGCCAGTGCTGAGCAAAGGAAAAACGGCCAATCGGCCACAGACAGGGGGGGGGAAACCCAGATGGACAGACAGACGCACCTTATACAAATAGTATAGTAGAACAAGGGCCTTTGGCGCCGCTTCGCTTGAAGCGAGATTTTT
The DNA here is from genome assembly GCA_014673585.1 of Semibalanus balanoides. Taxonomy (NCBI): domain Eukaryota; kingdom Metazoa; phylum Arthropoda; class Thecostraca; order Balanomorpha; family Balanidae; genus Semibalanus; species Semibalanus balanoides. The sequence goes on from VOPJ01007512.1 coordinate 6,238, forward strand.
CTTACATACATATGTTTATAAAATATAATTAATCATATGTCAAGTATGTTAATTAAATATAAATAATTTATCATCTGTCTTAAATTTTCTTAAACATATGCTCCAGCGATGTGGAGAAAGGTTTACAGCTATCAGTTTTATCAATGATAGAGCAAAGTCGCAAAAGCTTTTGCCCTGTGGGCATTTACAATACCCAGCTCACCACGCAGATTCCAAAACATGGTTGGTAAAATTATGATAAAAACAAATAGCACACTTCAGGCCGAAATAATATTTATAGGTTCTCGGTCGTTGTTGGATTTTTCCACCCTCGACCTTCGCTCTTCGGGCCGAAAATCCACAACGAACTCGGTCTTAAATAAAATTGTTTTTCAGCCCAATGTGGATATTTTAAATGTTCATTATGTTTTGGCTTAATCGCATTTCCGAGGTACATCGCGCCAAGGGAAGCTTGTAAGAACAGTTTGCCAAATAGCCGCTTTTTAAACGCTTCACTTTGCTTTTGCCAAAATGCACAAATCGAATAATATTGATTAACATTATTTTAAGTTAGTCGAAATGTTTTAAACTTATGGATATTCTAGGTTAGACACAAAGTCGAGGTTAAGCCACAGCTTGTTGTAAGCCCTATCACACGACCCAATCAAGCAATTCCTGTTCGTCTTACAAAATGTAAAGCGAAAGTCTGTATGTGCCCAACATACCTGGACAGTTTACGTATATGCTGCTATATGAACTCGATTAATTGTGTGTTGCTTTACAACCCGTTCCGTCCACTTCCATTCCAGCCCATTCCATGACGCGTTCCTTGAAACGTCCCTGGCCCATCCTGCGACTCACTGACCCATCCCTGACCCGTCCTGACCCGTCCTCCTGACCCGTCCCTGACCGTCCCTGACCCCGTTCCTAATCCGTCCCATGACCCGTCCCTAACTCGTACCTGAACGATTCCTGTCCCGTCCTTGACCCGTTCCTGAGCCGTTCCTGACCCGTCGCTGGCCTGTCCCTGACCCGTCCCTGACCCGTCCCTGACCCGTCCCTGACCCGTCCCTGACCCGTCCCTGGACCCGTCCCCTGATCCGTTCCTGACCCGTTCCTGATCTAGTCCTTGACTCGTCCCTGACCCGTCCCTGAACCCGTCCCGACCCGTCCCTGACCCGTCCCTTAACCCTTCCCCATGACCCGTACCCTGACCTGTCCTGACCCTTCCCTGCCTTCCCTGGACCGTTCCTGAATCGTTCCCGGACTTCGTTTTTGAACCGTCTCGACCCGTCTCTGCCCGTCTCTAGACCCGTCCTGACCCGTCCCTGACCGGTCCAAGTCCCCATCCCAGTCCCTATTCCTGTCCCGTTTCCCCGTAGCCCGTTCCCGTAGCCCGTTCCCCGTAGCCCGTTCCCCGTAGCCCGCTTCCACGTAGCCGTTCCCCGTAGCCCGTTCCCGTAGCCCGTTCCCCGTAGCCCGTTCCCCGCTATTATCCCGTTCCCCGTAGCCGTTCCTCACGTAGCCCGTTCCCCGTGCCCGTTCCCCGATTAGCCGTTCCCCGTAGCCCGTCCCCGTAGCCCGTCCCCGTAGCCCGTTCCCCACGTAGCCCGTTCCCCGATAGCCCGTTCCGCGTAGCCCGTTCCCGTAGCCCGTCCCGTAGCCCGTTTCCCCTGTAGCCCCTTCCCTCGTAGCCTCGTTCCCGTCAGCCCGTTCCCCGATAGCCCGCTCCCGGTAGCTCGTTCCCCGTAGCCCATTCCCCGTACCCGTCCCCGAGCCCGTTCCCGTAGCCCTGTTCCCCGTAGCCCCTTTCCCCGTAGCCCTCGTATCCCGTAGCACCGTCCCCGTTAGCCCGTTTCCCGTAAGCCCGTTCCCCGGTAGCCCGTTCCCCGTAGCCCGTTCCCGTAGCCCTTCCCGTAAGCCCGTTCCCCGTAGCCCGTTCCCCGTAGCCCGTTCCCCGTAGCCCGTTCCCCGTTAACCCGTTCCCCGTTAGCCGTTCCCCGTAGCCCGTTCCCCGTCAGCCCGTTTCCCCGTAGACCCGTTCCCCGTAAATCACTGCAAGTCCCATTAGGTTCCGAGCCCGATGTTTCAAATCGTGTAAAGCCGTACCAAACGTCAATTTAAATCGGTTTACCGCGCCTTTATTTGCACGTGCCACGACGCTACACGCCCGAACGACATTGCAATCGAAAGCCCTTCCAATTTCTTCTACACGCCTGTGCCGGTTGCATTGCCGAATGTGAACGCACACTCCGCCGATATATTCGCTCCGTAAGCGCGTCGTTTTGCCGCTCGATTTTGCGCATTTGGCGCATTTTCGCCTATTTTTTTTACACGGTGAGCCATACGGGGAAAACGCCGTTTTTGCAGCTCGTTGCCACGCGCTCGACCACGCCACCTACGAAACCGGTTTCTGCGACACTGGCCGCGTTTGAAATGTCGCCCAGTCGGTGTGAAAATTTCGTCCACCTGCGCGCAAACGCGTCGAGCTGCACGCGAGCGACACGACGCTGGCCGGAGGTGGCGACATACACACACACGGATTCTGTTTCTTTAGTATATGTAGATATTCCAGTTTGCAGGAAATTTCCCGAAATATTGTGAAATCTCCCAAGGTATGGTAGCAATGGAATTAAATATCTCCATTAAGCACGTTGCCATCACGATCCACTGCCTCACATGACGTCACGCATCGGGTGTGGTATGTTATGTGCAGCTACTCAGAAGCGACAGCTTTGAGCGGCCCTGGCCAGAGTTTGGGGGCGTTTTGGGGGTCGTTTTTTGGCACACCTCTACCGTAACATGACCCCTCACCCCTCATGACCCCCTACCCCTCCAACAATGCCAAAAACCCCCTCCGCCAACACTCCTGCCTGCCCAGTGCCTGGAGTCGGAATAAATTTCGCCGGGATCTTTAGAACGGAGGCTCTCACCTCACAACCGCTCGTGATTAACCAAGGTGGGACGACACGGTTTTCTTACTGTATCTTCGGTGCAAAACGGTGACTACTCAAATAGATATTAGAGTACTAGCTCTTTTGCTCGCTTTTTTTTGCTCGCTCCGCCACGCATCTAAATAGATTTCTGGAGATTGGATAGATTCTGAAGACTTGCCGTATGGATTTCGCTAGAAATTTAATTTCCCAAGATTTTGTGGAAATACTCAATATTTTGATATTTCTCAAGATTTTAAGCATTTGGCAGCTTCTGAACACTTGCGGAAGATTCAATATAAACTGCGCTTTAGCCGCTGTATAAACTGTGCTTTAGCAGCACTTATTTTATTCAGGATCTTCGGAACGGAGGCTCTTACCTCACAACCGCACGTGATTAACCAAGGTGGGACGACATGGATTTCTTACTGTATCTTCGGTGCAAAAGCGACACTACTCAAATAGATATTACCGCGGAGCGGACGTTCTTACTACTAAGTTATTTAGCGCCGCGAAGCAGCGCGAAATTTTACGGGTTTGCCTGATGAAACCCATAAATATAGGCGGTGGCCAGTGTCCTAGGATTGCTTTAGAGCCAGGGTGCAGAGTGAAAAATTCAGACTTAAAATCAGGAAAAAGAGTGGAAAATTCTACCTAAAAAAGAGCCTTTTTCAAGAATTTACACATCTCTATTAAACCAAATTTGATCAATTTTCGAGCTTTTTACATATTACAATAAATGAGAGAAAAATAATCTCAAAAATGGAAAAGAGTGGAAAAAATCCTTCAAATTGGGCAAAAGGAGTGGACATTTATTTATTGTAGGGTGTCGCTTTACACCCAAAATTTCCAGTCCTAGAACACTGGCGGTGGGTCTTGTTGAAGATAGAAAGAGTATTTCAGATTGCATGTTTTGTCCTTCCATTGTGTAACCGCATCGCCATCCGTGTGTCTGTCCGTATCCACCTGGATATCCCGACTACAGACTCACATGCTATGAGTACATATGCACACATATATAAGAGTACACATAGACACATGCTACAGATATGAGCACCTCAGTGTCCCCTGCCCCACCCGGCCTCAATGTTCCCTGTCCCAAGGACGCAGGAACCGGGGGGGGGGGGAAGAGGGGGCACGCCCAACTTTTTCGCGGGGGGGGGGGGGCTCGTCCCCCCACCACTTTTCTGAGGATCGATTTTTTTTTCTGTTTACAGTTTTCAGATGAAACAAGAATCGTTGAAGAGTAATCACACTCAATGTGGAGGATAAAAAGTGGCATGCTTGATTATTAAATGTTTGGAATTTATAGGTAGGGATCTAGTTATGATTGCTTTCCAGTCGAATTTGAGCTGTTTAGCCATTTAAAGGATAGCTAAACTGAATTGGTGAAAACTCAGAAAATTGAGTTAGAATATTACCAGTACCGTAGACGTCAACAGCATTATTAGTGTTCAAACTGATCTAAACCCATAAGTAACTTTAATGACCGTCAGCAATTTATTGATTTTTACTACTTCGTGTATACAGTAACGATTGCAATGACGCATGCTGATTTTTGCCACCTATGCATATTTGTTCTTCGTATTAAATAAATATCTTCACACATTAATTGGGTCAATTTAGAATCGAAAAATCACAAATTGAATTTTGGGGCTAAAACCTCAAAGTTTTCACAAATCTTTGTTAAAGCCATTTAATCAAAAATGATATTTCTCTTTTTATTTCAGCATCGTTTTCTTCTGGCCACTGACTTAAGACACTCGATTTTCCACGATTTTGTCCATTTGTATTGTTTTTCCGTATTCGATGGATTATCACAGGCTCTGTAAATATTCACGACATGTATACAAGATGTTTCATAAATTTGTTAATTTAAAGACCTAAATTGATAACATAAAGTCCCCATAAGCAAATTTATAAGGGGGAATATATTATATGGTGTGCCCCTTAAAAATTATTTAAGGGGCACGTGCCCCCGGTGCCCGCCCCCTTTCCGCCGCCTATGATACTGAGATACGCAATGATAGCAGCCCAATTCCTTCTGAATCAAGTATTCATCGACCATTCCTTGGAAGAACCAGATGCAATTTTTGTTAAGTGACCTCTACAGGGTCAGCCGAGGTCATTCGAGGTCACCAACAATGTTTGTCACTAACTCTCGATAAAATTAATCTAAAGAAGTGAAACCGCCACCAATGTGTACAAGTCAACAAATCGGTACCTATATGGGAGACGTGTCTCAAATAACCTTTTGACCTTTGATGGTCTCAGGAGCCTAAACTATTGTCCTGAAATAAAATTGGAGGACACGTTGCGATTGCATTTTTCAAGAGCTTTCAATCGCTTTCCGTTTGTTCCTAGAGCTATAAATTGAGGACACGTTGGCGATTGTCATTTTTGCAAGAGCTTGCAAGTCGCTTTTTCGTTTGAATTCTAGAGGCTATCATAGGTTTCGCGAGATATTTGGGGGATTCTGGTGCAAAGCCTGTGAAAGTGGATGAAAAAATCTGATCCTTTTTGATCCTCTGTTGACCTCAAATATTGACATTGTTTATTTTATTTTACATTGAGCGTAAATAACTAAAGGTATTTCCAACCATATAACTTTTTCGGACGAGTTTTTGAATGTTCCCTTCCGCCTGTCACAGGCTCGCAGTGTCAGGTAACTGCGTCCGCCGTGTTGCCAACGTTAACTGACACGGCGCGTCGTTTAAGTTAACGTTCTTTGTTTCATGCACTCGTCGCGATCTTAAAAAATCGGCCCTACCTCTGGTTTATGTAATGTTATATGTTATTGCTCGACCACAGTAAGCTACCTATCATTTCTTAGACCTATGTCCTATGTTAATGTAAGTCACCCTAAGACTCAAAATGTATGAGATCTTTTAAATCAGCGTACAAAAATACAATCCGACGAGTGTCATATAAGGATGATAACACCTGTTGCTTAATATCTCTCATATCTAGGCGTTGGTAGTTATATATAACACTGTCTTATTTGGCTATGTTGATACTATTGCGTCAGACTGGTAAGAACGTGCAAACCGCGATCAGATACCAAAATGTTAAAGCCATATCAGTTCGAATCAACTAAAGTAAGTGTCCATACAAAAGCAAAACGCATAATGCATGTTACTATCCACGGTAGTTATGCACGTCGAAAGTGGTCGATTTTGTTCTTTGGAAGAGTCTCATAATGTTGGTCAGTTTGTAATGGTATCAACTTCAATTTTCACCAGTCAAATCTCAGTAAATTTCGGTCCATTTATTTGCCGTTATCTGACATGTTTCTATTTAATAGTATTCATTTTTAGCATCTGAAAATTTTCTAAAAATATGATTATACCCTTTTTTTTATTTGATCATTCATAAATTTTAAAAAATCGATATAGCAGTATGATAGCCCGTAGTCATCTGATCGGTCAACAGTGTAAGGTTATCAAATACCTGGTAGTGGACAGAGGTTAGTGGCGTCAAAAAATAGTACTGACCACCTACAAACCCCAAAAAATTGACTATGGTTCTAATGGTGGCAGATTGCTGAAGTGACGGCAGGACCCTTTTCCGGCTGAAGTATTGTGGGCAGGCTAAAATCCTGCCCCCCCCCCCAACTTGAACATACTTCCTGCGTCCCTGCCCTGTCCCACCCAGGTATCTCCCATGTCCTGTATTGCCAGTGTCCGTGTTCACCTCTATTATCCCCCCTCTCCATCCCGTGCCTACCACCCACTGCGCGTCCACCTCCCCACGTGACCTTGCTGTATGCCGCCGGCCGGGAGCACGTGACCTCTGGTCTGTGTACTCTTCTGATGCGGAGCCTCCGGTGCGGCGTCGAGCCACGATAACCACCCGTGGCCGCGGCTATTGGAACCGACGTCGATAGACTGTATCAGGGCCGCAATCAGCTCATTTGCCCGCGGGGCAAACATGTTAGCTGATACCGGCGCGGCTGCAGCCGGCTGCCGCTGCTGCTCGTCTCCGGGCACACAGGTAGAATGTCGTAATCGCCGCCGACGGCGGAGGTTGCGGGATTTTGGTGTGTCAGGTCGTATAGAGCAGGGACTATCATGGGCTGGTTGCACCCATGGGTGCCCACTCAATTCTTCCAAACGTCTGGGCTGGGTATGCATTTTTTGAATTTTCATGGGTACTGGGTGGGCATGGGTATGACAATTTGGATAATGTCGCCTAAAAGTTATTTACTTGACAACCAAGGTTGTTTAACGCAGGTAATATGATTTTTATCGTTAATTATTATGGAAAGCCACATGCTAGGGTAATGGGCGAACCTTTTGTGGAAAAATATTATGTCTTATCTGAATGGGCCCCAATGGGCTATGGATATCTAATATTAGGATTATACATGGTACTGATCTGTGGTCCCTGGGCTTGGTGTTCATGGGCTTCGGCTGGGTTGGGCTTGGGGTTTGGGCACCCATGATAGTCTCTGGTATGGAGCCCTGGGAAGTGTGGGTAGGGTATGGGGCTCGCTGGTGGGCAGTAGTAAGGTTACTAGTTAGAACATAAGGTTAGGTAGATGATGACGTCACTGATACTGAAGCCTATTGGTGCACTATCGGCGAAAAGTGCACTAATGCTGTAGGACCGAGGATTTTCAAATGAGACTATTTGAGCAAACTGACCCGTTTTCTGAAATCTGTACATCTCCACGAATCCATAAAGGTAAGACCAAGGTAGTCTAAGTAACAAGCCAACAAGAGGGTAAGACAAGCCAACATTTTCAAGACAAGACAAGAGGGTAGGGTAAGGCAAGCCAACATTTTCCCCGTAGGGCCTTCAGGAGATCATCCCCGAAAAACGCAATTCCCCGTTGGCTCTTATGCTGAAGGCCACGGGCCGGGACTTTGGTGACGTCATCACTTAGGAATTTCAAACACTTGGTGGGGGCTGGGAAGTAGCAGTAGTAGCTACAGGCTCTGAAGGTTATTGGGGTGAGTTTGACGGGCAAAGATGTGCGAAGTTAAGTTTCATTAGTCCAATATTTTTGGGTAATGCTCGTCATCGTACTCTGTGTTTTTTTGACGATGCATACATTTTCAGTATGGACACTTCAGTGAACATAAATCCGTGAACCTTGAGTGAACAGAAGTTCTTGAAGTTAGTTTCAGTTGTTGATATAAGTACTGAATT